>APFE030745733.1:0-30315 GCA_000404065.3 Pinus taeda
CCACCTTTTTCTTTCATTTGCTTCAACGATTTCTCGGCTGCAACAACTCACCTACCACCTGCTGTACATCGAAGCAGTCGCTCTCTGCCAGTTTTCAAAATCCTTCCGCTTATCGGGCACTACAGGAGCATTATCGCACTCTATAGGAGCAAAAACACAGTCTACTGGATCTTTTCTACAGGAAGGCCAGAGAGCAACTCTACAGAGGGAAAATTCAAAATTTTTGCCAAATTCGAGCTCGAAAAAAGGTAGGCTCAGAAACCCACTCTGCATGTGATATATCTACAAAAGGTGGTGGGATTTGAAGCAAAGTACTAGGTTGAAAAAGGAAGGGAAAGTGGAAACAAAAGTCTATCTGTGTTTTTCTGAAATGTATATAGTCTCTCCATTTTACCCTTTGCACTAAAAGTCTGTCTTTTTCTTCCCTGTATTCTCCTGTAAAGAAGAGATGCAACCATAGAAAACCAAGCCCGAAAAAAGTGAATTTGCATTGGGAAGTATGTTTATTTTGTGAGAAAGAAAAAAACTATCTTTCTCTCTATGTTGTTTCTTTAAAAAAATACTTTGATTTCCTCCAACAGCCTGAGAAATAAAGGAAGGTTGAGAGTAGAGTGTGAAGGGAAGGAAAATTAAAATTTGTTTTTGAAAAAGAAACCCGAAAAACTCCCTTTGGTTCCAGAAAAAAACCTCAGCTGTTCCTCTGTTTTCGGTTTCGCAAAATTTGCTACCTTCCTCCTCACCTGAGAATTTATAGCAGTCTCTAAAACATCATGACAGGGGGTTTTATGAGAAAAGAGCCTCTGAATTCCACCAAATTGCATGAATACCCAAAAGTGGTAGCCCTCTTTACCAGGGTAAATTGGATGCCTTTCTTTGAGAGAATTCATGGGTATGATGAGGAAGTGACATGAATTTTTAATGTCTTTAAGACCCCATTCAAAAACCCATGCTACAGTCAGTTTCAGGGGTCTAACCATAAAGCTTACACCAAAATTTATCAGCAGAATCAAAGGTCTTCCACTTGGGCTCCCTTGGAGCAAAGAAGAAAAACCACTAGGACATGTTGCTAAAAATACATTTTTCCAGCCTGATGAACATCTATAAAGGATAAGAATGGGATCAGAAGGACAAGTATACCTCATCCATGGGGTGAGGTCAGCTACTAGATTACGAAAATATCTCCTATGAAGGAAGATACAGTATAGTCTATGGTTATCACTTCAGATTATTGCATGAATTAAGATATGGAATGGACCTACCTGCATCTAAAAAACTCAGTCTTCCATATTTTCTCCTCCAATCCTTGATAGAGTGTGGCACCAAATTGAATTCAGGAGTTCCAGACCAATTGGCTCACCATGGGCTCATTAAATTGTTGGTAGAGGATGCCCTCCACACATACACCATCCCTATACCCTAGGAAATTTTCAGGAACATGACTAGAGAAGATAACATAAAAACTCTCACTGATGACCTTAGCCCATCTGGCAGTGAAGAGGAGGAGAAGAAAGAGGAACTTGAAAAGGAAATCCATGAGGAAGCACAAAATATTCAATTGGAAGAAGGAAAAGAGGAAAAACGGAGAAAATATGAGAAACATGACACAACCACAGTTGAACCTAAAGCATAGAAGAAAACAAAATCAAAAGCAGAGAAGAGGAAGAGGACAAAAGTTGAGAAGAAGAAGCCCAAGACAGCTCAGAAAAAGATTGCCACAGGGAAGGCAAAAACTCGGCAAGAAAAGGAGAAAACACCACCAGAGACAGCAGAAACAAAATCTGAAACAACAGACACAGGCAAAACTGCAGAGGATGATGAAGAAAAACAACAACAAGAAGTGTCTCCTGAGACACTAGCAAGGGAAGCAACAACTGTTCTTGTTGCACTTAGCACTCCAGCTAAGCAAAAAGGGAAAATAAAAAGATAGACATCTATGTATTTCAAAGCTCAGAGGAGCACCAGAATCAAGGTGAGCAAGCCCCAGCCACCTTTGAAAGAACCTATTACCATTGAGGATGCACCTACTATGACAAAGGAGGAATCTCCCTCCAAAATTTCCATCACCTACGAGAGAGGGAGTCCTAAGACCTCCACCTGGAAGGAAAGGATCAAATTAATGGACTCTAAATCAGTCCTACAGGAGGCACAAACCTCTCTAAGGAGACATTGGCTAAGCTCAAAGAAACTAAGAAACTGGAAAAGAAGGCAAAAGAACAGTCCCAAGAGGAAGGTAAGAAAAAAGAAATGCTAGAGCTTGGACCTCAACCTAACTTAGGCTCCTATTACAATCTTTTGGAGGGTGGGAAGATCATCCCACAAAAATTTGCAGTGTCGCTTTTCTTCAAACTGGAAAAGGAAAGAGTCAGGACCCACACCTCGATGCAGATTGCAAAATCCAAAGGGGTCGAAGACATAGGACACATGGAAACAAAGTTGAGAGAGATGAGTAGAGAATTGAGCATGGTAAGACATACCGAGAGCATCAACTCAACTGTAGGAAGAAAATGAATTGTTGAAAAAGTAGCTACAAGAAAGGGAATCTCAAGGAGGAAATGAGTTGTCAACTTTGAAAGGACAACAACAGAAAGAGGGACCCCGGGCAGATAGTGAAGCAGCAGAGAGACAAAAACAACAAGAAGAACCACAGACAGATAGTGAGACACTGATGAAACAACAACAAGAAAAGGAATCCCAAGCAACAACTGAAGTGCTGATTTTGAAAAGGCAGCTACAGGAAAAGGAAGGCCAGCTGGACAATGGAGGCATTGCAGTGCAAGCATCTAGCCAAATCATATGCATTGTCACTCAAAGACTAGTGGCTCCAATTTCAGATTGAAACACTGGCCTAGAGGGGCACAATACCATTCCAAGATTATGGCCAATTTATGCATTTATGTGATCACAACTCAGCTGAGGATAAAGAAAAGATAGCAGAATTTTACCTACACAACATGGCACTCATTGACATGAGTTTATGGGATCCAAATGCTGCATTGAGAGATTTGCAGTTAATGGCTATGGCTTCTTGGATGAGCCATGAAGAGAAGAGAGCAGTGGAAATTCATAAAATGATGACAAAAGAGTTGAGTGAGCCCCTAATGATTAGAGCAGAACCAGCAGAACCCTTGGCTCTCATCTATGCCCACCACCACCTTGTAGCCAATCCTCAAGTTCTCCCTGACTATGTTAACAAGCAAGCACATGCTATTGTTCATTTCGAGGATATGGAGAGATTGTTTGGCGATGACTGTCTTCATGCCTGTATGAGAAGGTGGAATACATTGCCACATAGCTTAAGGATCAGGGAGTATCACTCCCGAAATAGGATGAGGGAAGCTATGAGGAGAGTGCCCTTGTATAAGCACTCAATGCAAAATTTGAAAGCCAACTAGATTGGGCTTAAACGCAATCCTGCACTGTTGCTAGGATTGTTGGAAGGAGTTAAGGAGGAGGAAGAACAAAAACAATGGGAAGAAGTGGACAAGAAAGAAGGTTTCCATGATAGAGAGGAAGACATCACATCAGAGGCTAGGGATGTCAGAGAATCTGTTGGAGCCATTAAAGATGAAGAGCTAGATTAGTTGCTCAGAGGATAAGCAACCCATTCAGCAAGGGGGTGATGATGAGCCCCAGAAATGGGTAACTATATGGGCTCATTCTACCTCTTATTTCGATTTAATCCACCATTCTCATTAGTTTGTTGTATGTTTTTGAATATATTTATGCTAATAGAGTGAATTGGGTTAGTCACTTTGCCATGTAGTCTAATGAGTGTTTTATGCAGATTGTTTGGACAATTTTGGACAAAGACAAGGAATTAATGAGCAAATGGAAGCCAAACTCGAGGAAAACAGAGAAAAGGACTTGTAGGGGGGGTGTCTCCTTCATTAATGACCCCTTTCCTTGAATCCTCCATCAGAAAATCGGAGCACAAAGGCCCACATTGATGATTCCAAGGGGCAGCCGAGCAAGTCAAGTAGGACTGTTGTTTATCTTCAGTTCTAGGAAGCCGAGTTCCTTGATTTTAGGAGGACTGTTGGAAGTATCCATTTGTAGAAATAAGAAGGCTTCGCGCCTCAGTAGGTTAGTCAGTTCTTAGTATATTTTCGCACTTTTGTGCAGCATTGTGCTCAGCTCATTTTCAAGCTCTTTTTTGAGAACAGTTTATGTGATGTAACTATTATTTTTGATAATGAAGATGAAATAGGTTTTGAGCCAGCACTGATCTCTTTCAGAGGGCTGAAGCTCTTGGGTTAGGGCCCAACCCAAGCTTCCCAACACCTCCTTTGTGTACTTATATGTTTTTGCTTCCATTCATGAGTTAATTTCGGTTGCATAGATTCATCTTACTTCATTAGATTAGGTTGCTTTTGATGGTTAGTACAATTGTTTTTGTTTCAAGTTTCTTAAGTAAGTTGCTGCAGTGACAGAAAAGGATTCAAAAAGGCCAACAACAGGTCTTTATCTCCTTTCTCCCTTCCTGGGACTATGATTTGAGGTCAAGGCACTACTATTGCCACTAAAAACACAGTTTTTACTCTTCCATGCAACTGCTAGTGTGATAACTTGATTTGGAAAAGTTGATATTGGTTCAGATTCACTTTCTTATATCATTTCCTATTCTTTTACCATAGTTATCTCGCATTCTTTCCTGTTAATAAGGTATTGTTCAACATTCTTCTGTTTGTAAGTCAGAAATTAGGTCAAGCTAGACAAAACTCTGTTTTTAGTTCTTTCTCTGGTCAAGTTTTGATAAGCAAATGTGCAGATCTCTTGTAGAACATCTCAGCTCACCATCCCTCCATAAAATAGCCAGCATTATCTCACTTCTCCTAGATTTCCCAACTCATTCATAACATCTCGCCAATCTACCCTAATTTCTGCGTTTTTTTCATAAAGCTGCTTTCTTGCCATTTGAGCAAATCCAACCATCACGTTCATCCCTGATCTTCTTAGACAAGCTTTAGACGCCTCAACACCTTCATCCAACCTTCATTTCCCTTTTCCCATCATTCTTCCTCCTTAAAAACCCTAAAAATAGTTTTCGGCCTCCTCTTGTAGAACCTCCTGTAGATCCCCTACAGCCTCCTGCAGAATTTCCTATGAGTGATTTTTCGAAGTCTGATCGCAATGTAGGTCTTTAGAAGGGTACTAGGGGCTTCTTAGGACCTCTCCACACCTTCCTTATCCTCTGAAAAAGCCAACTCCATCTTCCTTTGCCACCAAATCTCTGCACTGTCACAACCAGATAAATCACAAGCATAATAATTCCACATAAAAATGCTCAAAAATACAAAAATATGATTTCTTCTCATTTCTTTTCAGAAGTAGCTTGAATAAATACAATTTACCTTTTTAGTAGTCAATGGCACTCACTTCATTAATTTCCATCTCTTTTCTTGCAAAAGTAGGGTTAGTGGATAAACTAGGGTTTGCTAGGGTTGTGTTTCATTTCAGTTTTCCTTCTCTTTTTGCAAGTAGAATAGCCCCTGTAGAGTTAGCTTTCTTCCATCACACTAGAAGCTTCTTCTGAGAACTCAAGAAGTTAGCTTACGATCCTAGTGAACTTGCACCAGCTGATCAAGTGACAATCTGCAGTAAGAGCTAATACTTGTGCATATAACACCGCCACTTCCAAGTTTGTTACGAACTACCGGGTTGATAAAAGTAAAGAAAGAAGCCCCAGGAGTTGCAACTTTATTGCTGTAACACTAGAGCCCACCAACTAAGTGGGAGGACTTCAAATCCCTTATTAGGTCACAATTTTTATTCCATTGGATACAGGGAGGATCAGTGGATCTGGTGACACTACTTCAGGCAAAAACTGGGCCAAAGTGTGCAGGAATACACCATAGAGTTCAGAAAGATGCCTATAATATTGGGTATCTCTTCAAAGAATCCAGATGTACTTCTCAAGTATTTGGGGCGTCTGCATTACAATTTGATGGACGAGGCTTGTGTACAGGCGCAATACCTAGAGAACATAGGCCTGAAGAGAGTGTAATCAAGTGGATCAAAGAAAAAGGAGCAACATGATGCTTCTAAGGAGGGAAAGGAGAAGCAAAAAGGGGGAAAGATAAAAGGACGACAACCACAACACACTAGTAACATTGTAAACTTTGAAATAGGAACTATAAATTCAAAACAAGAACTCTAGCCAAAAAACCTTAAAAAAACATGAAAAACAGTGCTAAAAACAAAAAGTGTTGATGTTGGAATAACACTTTTTTTTTCTATGGTAAATTTTCAACACGTTTTAAAAATGGCAATGAAAACCAATTTTTTGCGCAAAAATTGTGCAAAAAACACCTTGAAAACAAAAAGTGTTGATGCTGGAATAACATTTTTTTCTAAAGGGCAATAATAATAATAATTATTATTATTATTATTTTTTCTAAGGATAATTTTTCAACATTTTGAAATAATGGCATAAAAAGATTTTATCATGACTCCGAAAAACATTAAAATATCCAAAAAAAAAAAACTTAAATAAAAAATATATATTAAAAAACAAACATAAACTTAAAAAAAAAGACAAAAAAAGTTTGTTAAAAAAGAAAAACAAAATTAACTTATAAAAGTTAAGAATTAAAAAACATAATATATATATATATATATATATATATATAATATTATAAACATATTTAAAAAAAAAACATAAAAATGTAAAAAAATAAATAAAAATATGTAAACAATAAAACTGATTGGAAAAAAATTAAAAATTAAAAATTAAAACAAAAAGCTAATAAAAATTAAATAAAAAAAAATACAAAAAAATTAAAAAAAAACCAATTAACAAAAGAACTAAAAAAAAAAAAAAAAAAAAAACTACTAAAATTAAATTAAAAACATTAAAAATACACAAAAAATTATAATAAACCTAAAAAAAAAACAGTAAAATTCAAAAAATAATTTTTTTAATCTTAAAAAAGGAAAACAAATTGCGCCTCCATGAGCTATCTGGCGGTTGAGGGTCGATTTCGCATGCAACT
The DNA here is from genome assembly GCA_000404065.3 of Pinus taeda. Classification (NCBI taxonomy): domain Eukaryota; kingdom Viridiplantae; phylum Streptophyta; class Pinopsida; order Pinales; family Pinaceae; genus Pinus; species Pinus taeda. The sequence continues at coordinate 6,993 of APFE030745733.1, forward strand.
TCGCTGCCCAGGGTCGCGCCCCCACGAGCCCTGGGTAGTTGAGAGACTTTTGGCCCTCAACCACTTGGCGGCCCTGGGGTGCAATTATGCAATGAGTGCTAAGTGGACTATTCAAAAAACATGAGAAGTTAGTCAGTTACGACTACCTCTAATGGAAATGGACATAGATAAATGACTTACTTAACGCAGTGGGTCCCAAAAAATGATATCTAATATAATGCACTACAAAAACCCCTAATACTTAATTCAAAAGAGTGAAGGGAACTCTACTTGAATGATTCATGAGGCACAATACTTGCTAAGGTTATGCAAATGGGGTAGTAAGCTAAATGAGCTTGATTGTGGGGAAAACTCCACAGTTAAGCGTGCTTGAGCTAGAGGCGCTCTGGGATGGGTGACCTCCTGGGAAGTCCTAGTTACCGGGTGCAAGCCTCAGAATTAATGATTGACGTTATGTGATTTATTTCACTAATTTCAATCCCACTTTTTCACCCTTGTGAGTATCACCTGATGCAATGAGTGCTAAGTGGACTATTCAAAAAACATGAGAAATTAGTTAGTTACGGCTACCTCTCATGGAAATGGTCATAAATGAATTACTTACTTAACGCAGTTGAATCCCAAAAAATGATATCTAATATAATGCACTACGAAAACCTCCAATACTTAGTATATATATATATTAATTTTAATGGCTTTTTTGTTTTTTTATTTAAATTTGAGTTTTTTTTTTAATATTTTAATTTAATTTTAGTAGTTTTTAATTTTTGTTGTTTATTTTTTTTAATTTTGTTTTAAATTATTTAAAAACATTTTATTTTTTGTTTTTTGTTTTTTGTTTGGTTAATATTCTAGTTTTGTTTTGCTTTTTAAATCTAAGTTGTTTTTTAAATATTTATTTATTTATTTTTTTTTTTATTTTTTTTTTCCGGTTTATGGTTTTTATAATTTTTGTATTTTATTTTACTTAATTTTGTAGTTTTTTCTCAAATTTTATTTTATTAGAGAATATTTTTTTTTTAAATATATATATAATAATATATATAAAATATATATATATATATAATATATTATATATTTTAAGTAATCAACATTTAGAAAAAGAGAAATAAGACAAACTAGAAAATTTTGTTAAGTAATCACGAATTTAAAAACAAATTTGATAAAAAAAAATTGAAGTGTAAAAAAATGTGACATTTAAAAAAATTATTCACACTTAATACATTAAAAAATTTAAAGTGACAAAAATAAGCCCTCTAAAAAAAAGGGTTGATGCTGCATCAACACGTTTCAAAATCAGCATGAAAATCACTAACATTTAAAAACGAGTATTTATATTTGATACATAAGAAAATTTAAAGTGTCAAAAATATGCTTCGAAAAAACAAAGTGTATTTTGCATCACCACTTTTCAAAATCAGTTGACTTTTTTGCTATCTCAATGAAACGGGTAATTGTATCAGTTCTCATTTCAAAGTTTGCATTGTTTAGTGCAAATATCCCAATAACCACTACAGCATTGATGGCTATACATAGGAGAAGTGTTGGAAGTTGCATAGAGAGTTGAACCCAAAGAACAAAAAGAAATATAATAAGAAGAAGAATCTCATGGCCACATATTTGAGCAACCAAGTTAAAAGCAACTCGAATGTGGATGATAATATCATTTTTACATCAATGTAGAAGGAGGTGAATCTTATTAGCCTTCATTAACATGAGGAAAAAGAAATGACCAAACTCTTCCATATAAATATACATGTCAAGAAGACAAAGATTGATGTTCTATTTGACTTTGGATCGCAGGGGAATCTCATTGCAGAAGAGTTGGTCAGGAAGTTGGGCTGGAACTTTGTGATCATCGAAACCCATATCCATTAGGATGTGTAAATAAGGATGCAGAGTTGAAGGTAACCAAAGAGTGCAAAATTAGATTTGCTATTATTGTTAATTTTATTAATGAAGTAGATCTACATGTGGTTCCCCTTGATGTATGTGGAGTCGTGTTTAGAAGTCCATACATGTACATTTGAGATGGAATATTCATGAGGAGATCTAACCAATACCGGCTCGTCAAGGATGGAAAATTGTTAATCTTCAATGCGCATAAAGGAAAGTAAAAAATTTCACTGGTAAGCGCTAATCAAGTAAAGAAATTGATCAACTCTAGCAAGAAGTATGTTTTTTTTTAAGAGAAAGTCAATTTGAATAGGAGTCAATAAGAGGAAACACATCCTTGGAGGGTTGTACTAAGAAACAAAAACAACAATTAAAGTTTTTACAGGACTACATGGACGTGTTTTGAGAGCCTAAAGGGTTACCACCTAAGATAGAAGTGGAGCACGAGATTCAACTATTTTTAGACTCCCCATTACCAAATATTGGATTGTACATGTTGTCTGTTATAGAAGAAAGTGAGGTCAGGAAACAATTATAGCAACTGTTGGAATGAGGTGTCATTCGACCGAGTACATCACCATGTGGGTCACCAATAATCATTGTGCCAAAGAAGGATGGGAATTGGTAGATGTGTATAGATTATAAGGTGTTGAAAAAAATCAGACTCAAGAATAGATACCCCCTACCAAGGATAGATGATATGTTGGATCAGTTGTAGCAAGAAAATACTTCACTAAGATGGACTTGAAGTTTGGATATCACCAGGTTCGAGTCAAAGAAGAAGATACTTGGAGTACTGCCTTCAAAACCAGACAAGGTTTGTGTAGTGGTTAGTCATACCATCTGGCCTATGTAATGCACCAATTATGTTTATGAGATTAATGAATGATGTATTGTTCCCTTTTAAAGAATCATTCATTATTGTCTATTTGGATGATATACTAGTATATAGTGCTACTTGGGAGGATCACATTTCACTTCTAACACAGGTGCAGGAAATATTGAAGAAGCACCAACTGCTAGAAAATCTCAAGAAGTGCGAGTTTGCGTAACAGTCTTTGGTGTATCCAGGGTATGTGATTGGTGGAGGAGAGCTGAAGATAGATACTTCCAAGATAGAAGCCATCATAAAATGGCCAGTGCCTACTAATGTTTCAAACATCAAGAGTTTCATTGGGGCAACAATACCTGAGGAAATTCATAGCCTCATTTTTAGCGGTAGTAGCACCGCTCCATGCCATAACAAGTGGCAAGAGTTTCCAGTGGGGAAAATGACAACATAAGGCTTTCGAAGAGCTAAAGAAGAAGACCAGTCAAGAACCATTTTTGGAATTACCAAACTTGCAGTGACCCTTTGAAGTGGAGACAAATGTGAGTGGATATGTTATGGCAGTTGTCTTAATGTGGGGAGGAAGTCATGTATGCTACCATTATGAAGTATTTCATGGGGAAATTCTTAACTACCCCACCTACAACAAGGAGTTCTATGCCATGGTGCAAGTTATGAAGAAGTGGAAGAACTATCTGATGGGAAAGGAGACAGTAATCCACATTGATCACCATCTGTTATAGTACTTGCAGACCCAGAGTAAGCTACAACAAACCAGGCATTACAAGTGGATGTGGTTTTTACAACAGTTTCTTTTAGTGATAAAGTATAAGAAGGGAAACACAAACAAGTTGGTCGACATGCTTTCAAGGCCACCCACATGAAAGATCACAAATTTGGGGACTCTTATGCACATGGATCCGTTCATCCATGATGCATACAAAGAGGCATATTCATAGGATGAGGATTTCAAGGAGGTTTATCAACAATTGTAGAGTCAGAGTCATGTGCACAATAGTGACAACACCATTGACTACCATCTCTCAGGTGGGTTACTCTACAGGATGGACAATCTATGTGTTCCTAAAGGTGAGCAATTGTAGCTGATTAGAGAGGTTCACACATCTAAGGGTGTAGGACACTTTAGTGTAGGGAAGACTGTGGCTAACTTACAAAGGTATGTGTATTGGCCCAAGATGTAAGAGTAGGTAGCTAGGTTCATAAGAGGATGCATGCTTTGTTGTAGTAGCAATCCTAGCAACATGAAACATAGTCTATATTATCTCTTACACGTACCTACTCATCCTTGGGAAATCATTTCCATGAACTTTGTGGGAGGTCTACCAACAATCAAGAAGGGACATGACTACCTATTCATTGTAGTTGACAAGTTCAGCAAGATGTGTGCTCTAATGCCTTGTAAAAATACCATTAACAAGCAAGAAGAAACGAACTTTTTCTTTGGATAAGTCTGGGTGCACTTTGGGATACCATGGAGCATGGTTTTAAACAAGGATACAATATTTATCAGTGCATTCTAGACTACATTATAGGAGAATATCTACACAAAGTTGAAGAGATATACAACATTCCATCCATAGACAGATGGGTAGAAAAAAGTATTCAATAGGAGTTTGGTGCAACTTTTGAGGGGATACAACCAAAAGCATCTGAAAACCTGGGACAAGAATCTGGTATATATACAACATTCTTACAACATAGTAGTCCACACTTCCACATGAAATTCCCCATTTGAAACTTGTTTTGGATATTTTCCACTTTCACCTTTGGATATTGCATATGGGCAACACGAAGGAGTGAGGGAAGATCTTATAGGAGATGCTTTAGGGCTGAACATTTTATAGAGAAGAACAAACAGATCCATCTACAGGTACAATAAAAATTGTAGAAGTTGTAGGAGAGGTATAAGGCCAGGCATGATCAACACATGATAGAGAAATTGTTCAAGGTGGGAGATAAAGTATGGCTACAGTTAAAAAAGGAGAGGTTGCATGGGCCTAGTAAGAAAAACAAGGCTCTGAGGTATGGTCCCTTTGAGATATTGGAAAAGGTAGGGGATAATGCATATTGACTCAATTTACCACCATATATGTGCATTAGTCAATTGTGAATGTAGATAACTTGAAGCTCTATGAGCCTTCCATGCTAGACTAGGAAGATGGACATGTCCTACCTTCCATAAAGGATTTGACACCAGATGCTTAGGAAGAGTTGACAAAAGATACAATTTCATAGAAGAGGTCCATAACTACAAGACAGGGGAAACCTGATATTTGGTAGATTGGGTTGAAGGGACAAATTCTAGGCAAAGCTAACTTGGTACACCAAAGAGAAGGTGGAGGAAAAAATTCCTCACCTAATTCAGCATAAGCTTTTGGGGACCAAAATCCTTCAAAAATGGGGAGGTGTGATCCATATTGGATCATTATATTGTTTTTCATCCATCACAATGCATTAAGAGTGGAAATAGTTGTGGAATCAGCTCACAAGGTTGTTTTTACCAGCAGAACCTAGTTTAACAAAACAAGGTCTGAAACATTTCGAGAGAATTTTGAGGCATCAAACAACATTTTTTTAGGGTAAAACTTCATTTCTTTAGCATAACACCTTTTCATGCTATTATACACTTAGATATCTTACCAACGACACAAGAAGCGCGTCAATCAAAGTCTATATGAAAAAAGTCGTGGCACTTAGAAGTTGACCTTCCTATTTTCACCACCATGGTTCAAGAGGATGTCACGTCAACCTCCATTATTCATGAAAAATGGGATAGCCACGTGATTGTGATGTAAAAGACTCTAGAAGAGTTTATATTGTAACTCAATCTAAGATTTAATTTAGTCAAACCTAACCATTAGTAGGCTATCAGACTGTGTTATATTTGGGCCACTAGGAGGAAGATGCATTCCATTTTGTCGAGCGCATTTGTTCCATAGCTAAGAAAAAATAACCAAGAGGGATATGAGGTATAGCACATAGAGAGGAGTTGTGCACTGTAGCAACCCATAGACCACATGCCATACTTCTTTGTACTTGTAGCCATATTCCCAGATAGAGAAAGAGAGCAGAGCGACCTCACCTTCTAGTTGGGTTTTGTCCCGAAAGTGTTTCCTATAGCATATCTTGTGTCTTATATGTATGTGTGAGCTTTTATTTTATCATTCTCTATTTTCAACATCGCTTCCTTTCGCATGCATGCACTAATTATAATAAAATCTACATATCTAGAAATTTAATAAAATCATAATAGTATATAATCTCATATTTTTAATATAATATTATCAGATATGTTGTGACGAATTTTATAGTGGAATATCCATGATAGTTCATAGATCAATTTGATGTGCCAAGTGAAAATTATGATGACTTTCCAAAAACTTGTTGATTTTTGGCCTCTTTCTACAAGAAAACTTGTATAGCATGCCACATGTTCAATTCTTCAAATATAAGTTTGAAATTCTTACTTGAGGTATTTATGTATCTCCTTGTTGGAAATACTAAGAGGGAGGTGAATCAATATTTCTTAGCAATTAGTAACTTATTAATCTTTTAAGAGAATTAATTAATCTTCAACAGCTATTCAAAACATAAATAAGTAGTAGATAGTGGTTACCTCTGGTTGAATGGTGGTATAATACTTCCTTCCATACTGCAGAAAAAATGACCCCATTTATGGCACTTTATGGAGATCATCCACCATCCATCACATCATCTTTAAGGGAAAATTATAAGGTTCAAGCAGTGGAATATCACATCGAGCATCAACAACAAGTTCTGCAACTCTTAAAGGATAACCTCACTTTGGTACAGAATCAAATGAAACAACAAACTGATCAACATCGCAATGAAAAAGTTTTGATGTAGGAGACTAGGTATTTTTGCAGCTACAACCATACAAACAAATGTCCCTCAAGCAAGCTAAGAAGGATAATAAATTATCACCCAAGTAATATGGTCCTTACAAGGTGTTGCAAAAGATTGATATTATGGCATAAAATTTGGAGTTGCCTACATCTTCTCGAGTACACCTAGTTTTCCATGTTTCATGCTTAAAGAAGGTTATCAATGACAAGCTCCCAATTCAAACAATACTGCTAGAACTTGATGAAGAAGGAAAAATCATATTGGAGCCTGAAGCAGTCACACAAACAAAAACTTGATAGCTACAAAATCGATCAATTTCAAAGTATCTCATTAAGTGGAAGAACTTACTTGCTAAATATTCCACGTGGGAGGATGATAATTTAATACATAAGCATCTACAACTACTCAAGCATTCAGGACAATGCTTTTTTGAATGATAGGGGCATGTTAGTTTCCTATAATACTAGTGTAGCCCCTTTATTTTTATTGTTAGTGTAACCCCCTATTGTTATTGTTGTGTCCAGGTAGACCCCATATTGTTATTGTTATGTCACATAGAAGACCACTATTATTATTGTTGTGTCCTTACATTATTATTGTTATGTAGGCTCTAATTATGTTGTGACCCCTCTGACTCCTATATATAGCAAGGAGTTCTAGTCATTTGTATCATCCAAGTATTGTTCATTTATGTAATGTAAATGAGGTTGTCCCCTCAAAGAAGCTAATTTTTAAGTCGTTGATCTATCTTTTCTTCTATTTTGTAAGATGGTTGCAGAATAAGGGTATACTTACAAAGCATATTCAATAATTCCAAAAGTTGAGTCTCAAGGTAAAGAACATTTGTGAGGATAATTTGTTTCAACTATTTATGGAAAAATATCCAATATGTGGTGTTCCTTTTTTAACCTAAATCTCTGGAGCATGCTTTAAATTTGGAAAGGAAGGTTGAAAGTAAAAATATGGCCATTGGAAAATTGGTCACGAATATCTATAAAGAAGATCATGTTCGCTCTCTTAAACTAACAAGGTTGACTCTGAAAATCGACGAAACAAGAATAAATGGACTATATTTTAATTATGATAGCAAGTAAAGTAAGGGGCCTAAATGAAATGATATGAAATTATTTTACTTAGACTTTGAAGAGATAGAAGATCAAGAATTGGAACCATCACAATATCTATAGCTAGAAGGGATTGCTCCAAAAATATCCTATCATGAATTGGTTGACATTAATACTCCACAAACCCTCAAGATAGAAGGATATATCATAAAGAAAAAGGTAACAACTGTTTCATATATCCAACACCAAAGTTTCAAGTAATGATTGTAGATGGAGGTATCATAACTTGTTTAGTGAAGTGCCATAGTATTAAGCTCAATATGGGGGGTATTTATTGGATAGTCCCATGGTTGCAGTACAAATGGGTGGTGTTGATGTTGTATTAGGGCTCCAATGGTTACAATAATTAGGAACAATGACATTTAATTTTTAAGATAGGAAATGAAATTTTTGTTAAATTAATCTAAGGGAAAGCCTCTAAAGTGATAATCTCTAATGGAATGACAAAAATACTGAAAAAGGGGCACCAAGGTATAATTGCATAGTTGTGTTCACTAAATGTTCAAACGTCAACTAGGTTGAAAAATCTAAGTTGAGCGAAAAACCATGGAGCAGGTTAGGGTTTCGAAACCAGGCGCAGGGCGGAACCACGCACAGGTCTCAGGTAGGTAGAAAGGGTCAGACGCCAAATCACAGTTGCCGACACGGGGGGCCATCTTCCTGCAAAGTCGACTGGCAGGTGGATTTTAAATGATTGCTTTGGTGCATGTTAATGGTTTTTTAAGTTTTACTCTCAGCATTATCTGCCTGTTTTCCGTTTTAATCAACAAGCATCCGTGAAGTTTACCCCCATTGACTGTCGGTTGACGCGTTACCTGGGAACGGTTCGAACTATGGTTAACTCCGCCGAATTGTTATCTCTGGACCCAGATGTGGAAGACATCCTCTCTATGTGGGGGAAGGATATCACTACTCAGAACGTGGAACATTATTTTGGGGCTTTCGAACTGCCAAGGTTGGAGGTTGTATCTCAGACGGAAAATCCACTGCTCCTGTCTCATGGCAAGGATTCGGGCAGCGTGGTTCATAATACCGGTTCATCGGCCGTCCCCAAGCAGGTAGTGAGAGAAACAGTGCCGAGTGGGGAAAATGAGGAAGGTTTACCCAGTGAACCAAAGGGAAAAGATCCGATAACACAGTTTTCGCCCTCTAAGGGTTTTGAAGATATAACCCAATTAGGGCTTTCTGCAGGTTTTGAACATATAAGGGCTCCAGGAGGTTTTCCCTCGCTTACAAGGGTTCCCCTACCAAGAGAATCCTCAAACCTAAAAGGTTTTTCAGCAAGCGGTACTGGAGATTCTACAGTGGGGGTGCAGGCAGGCACTGATGATCTGGAGACTGATCTCTTCCCCTCTGGGAATGGCGACTCGGGTCTTTTGGGTCAGCTTCCGTCACAGTTGGAGACAGAACCTCAGGTGGGCACAACACAGATAATATCTGAAAGAATTGATGGACGAAAAGGTTCAAGATCGTTGGTGGAAGAGTTAAGATATAAAGGAGCGAAAAGGAAACCGCAAAGACCCATTGGATCTCAGGCGATAGCAGACAATCTGGTCCTCGGGATGGAGGTTTCCATGGTAGAAGCCCTAGCTGTTGCAGATTGTACATTGGTCGGCAGAGCTAGAGGTAAGAAATACACTTCTGAATTTCTTCAAGATTGGGATGAGAAATGTTTTACACATGATAGTCCTTTACAGTTCGAAGCCCTAGTTTTAGCGAAAGGATGATTTCAGCTCAGATTTGTAGACAGAGAATCGGCAGATTGGGTACTTCATCGAAACTGGCACATAGGGAACATTCTTGTTCTGCTTAAGAAATGGACCCCCCTTTTTGATGCAATCAAGGAGAGAACGGATGAGTTCCCTGTGTGGGTGCGTGCCCCGGGCTTACCATCCTTCCTTTGGACAGAGGAAGTTTTCAAATCTATTGGTAATAGGCTGGGGGATTACCTGGAAGCAGATATGACCTTCTTGGCAACGAAAAACAGGGCAACAACGCGTATACTTGTCATGCTCAAACCGAGCGGACGCTTGGCACAAAAAATTAACCTACAATTCAATGACTATGTATATGAGCAGATATTAGACTATGAATACTTGCCATTTAGATGCCATCGGTGCCATGAGTATGGGCACTTGGCAAAAGACTGTCCATAGATGAGAAGAAGGAGACATTTCCGAAGGATCACAGCTTACAGAGAAAATGCTCAAGCAGATGTTCAGATGACGATGGAGCATGAAATGACGGAGACGCAAGAACCAAGGAATATGGAGACAGAGGAGACTGTGAAGGTTCCAGCGGACGAAGATGTACAAATTCAGGAGGATGCTTTGGTGAACGTCTTTCGCCCGGTGGTAGCTGTGGAGGAAATAGCTAAAGAAGCGGAAGCTGTGGAAGCGACCGTCGAGAAAGAAAATGCAAATCAAACTCCACACGACGAAGCGGAAAAGGGTATGTGCTCAGGGACTCCTAACTCTCTTATTTCTCCTGAGCATAATTCAGTACAAATAAATATTACGTCCTCATCCTATCAAGAGCAAGAAATTAATAATGTTGAAAATATGGAACATTTAATGACATGCCCGAATGTAGAAATTATTGCTAAAGCTTTACCGTCCCTGGATATAAACTGTGAAGACAATTGGCCCCCCCTTTCACTCCCAGCATCCCGGCCTCCTTGCCCTTACAACCTGAGATCTTTGGGAGGGAAACATGATGATCAAGGGTCTTTAGGTGGTTTGGGACTGATCCCTTCACAGAACAGTTCCAAAAACAAAAGAGGTCGGAAATCCGATATGTCCAAGGCAAAACTTAAAGCTAAATTGGATGTTGCAGATGGCAAACAATATTCTATCCCGGGGGTTCTTAGAGCAGCACATCCCCTTGAGGGTGTTATCAAATGATTCTGACATCCTGAAATTGCAGAGGTTTGGCCAGTAAACCTAAAAAACTGGCCTTGAAAGATTGGATATCTAACTCCAAATTAGATGTTATTTTTCTGCAAGAAACCCTGGGGAAGGCCTCCGAGATTGAACCTATGCTTAAATCCCTTCTGCCTGGGTGGGTTTTTATTGCTATGGATGCCTCTGGCCATTCGGGGGGCCTTGCAATTGGTTTCAAAGAAGGGCGGGTAAAAGTCATCAATCACCGGGGGATGAAAAATGTTTTGGGAATGGAGGTTTTATCTCCAGACTTCAGTTTCCCCATCACCTTAGTAAATATCTACGGGCCATGTCAGGGCAGGGAATCTTTCTGGGAAGAATTGATGACAAAAACTATGATGAAATCACCGTTGATGATTATGGGAGGTGATTTAAATTTCTCTCTTGGCAGAGCTGAAGCTTGGGGCCCATCTGCGAGAGAAGATCCCCTTTCAGATTTTTTCTTCAACCTCATCACGGAGAATAACTTAATTGATCCCTCCCCAATCAAACTAAAGCCTACTTGGAGGAATCGAAGGATAGGAGAAGACCGGATTGCCAAAAGACTAGATCGATTTCTGTTTGCGGAGTCTTTATCTTCCAAAGTTCCTATGATCAGACAGTGGGTTGAGGAAATAGGGAATTCAGATCATTTCCCAATTTTCTTAGACTTGACTATTCCTCCTCACAAACCTCCTGCCCCTTTTAAGTTAAATCCCGCTTGGATCCAAGTTCCCTCTTTCTGCAATATGTTTAAAGAAACTTGGATTCACCCTGATCAAAATGCAGGCGAGGATAAAAGTTTTTTGTTCATGGAGAATTTAAAAATATTGAAGAAAGCTACAATCTCCTGGGCAAAGGACAAAAAATTGAAACAAAATGAGGAGATGATCAGAATTAGGGAGGAGCTGAAGCAGATGGAGAGTATGGAGATAGATGGATACTCCTCTCAAGTCTCTAAGCACAGAATCCTTCACTTGGAGAAGCAGCAAAATAAAATTCTTTTGGAAAGGGAAGAAGAATGGAGGATCAAGAGTAGAGCAATTTGGCTAAAATCTGGGGATGAGAACACTAGGTTTTTCCATAATTTTGCAAAAGGTAGGAAGTCTGCAAATACTATCTGGCGCCTTAAAGATGAAGAAGGGAGAGAAGTCAGCTCCTTTCCAGAGCTTCCTGGGTTAGGAAAAAGACACTTTCAAAATATTTTTGCAGATCAGGGAGAGGCTACTATTGCAGAAGTCTTTAGCATTGTGCAAAGTTTTCCTAGATTCATTGAGGAAGATGAAGCAGAAGATCTTACAATTCCGGTCACTAATGAGGAGATTGAAACAGCCATGAAACTCATGGGTAAGGATAAAAGCCCAGGCCCTGATGGCTGGACTATAGAACTGTTTCTCCACTTTTATGAACAAATTGGAACCGAAATAACTGAAGTAGTTGAAGAGTCAAGGCTGAAAGGAGTAATCTATAGACCCTTTAACTCAACATTTATTGCTCTCATTCCTAAGAAGGATGATCCGGAAAGTTTTGAAGACTTTAGACCAATTTCATTGTGCAACTGCATTTACAAGATTATTTCAAAGGTTATTGCTCTTAGAATTGCACCAATCCTGTCTAGAAATATATCAATGGAACAATTTGGGTTCCTGGATGGAAGACAGATTCATGAAGCCATTGGTGTAGCCCAGGAGGTTATCCATAGTGTCAAAATGAAGAAAAAGAAGGGAGCTGTTCTCAAAATCGACCTATCCAAAGCTTATGATAGGATCAGCTGGCTCTATCTAAGGATGCTGCTAACACACGTGGGATTCAGCTATCCTTTTGTCAGCTGGATCATGGGATGCATCACAAATGTCAACTTTGTAGTACTGGTCAATGGTGCAGCCTCCTCCTTCTTTAACAGCCAGAGAGGCCTCAGGCAAGGGTGTCCATTATCCCCTCTCCTGTTCCTCCTTGTGGCAGAAGGGCTAAGTAGACTGATTCACAAAGCCAGAAGAGAGGAGAAGGTAAAAGGTATCGAGGTAGCAATCAATCTATACATCACTCACCTTCTTTTCGTTGATGATATCTTGATTTTCACTAATGGTAATTGCAGTGAATTAAAGGAGTTAAAATGCATTTTTGACCTTTTTCTAAAAGCCACTGGAATGCAGATAAACTCTGGGAAATCCCAAGCTTGTATTGCAGATTTTGAAAGAAGAGAAAGAAATAGAATGGCTAATCTATTTCCTTTCCCTATTCAACCTCTGGAAGCTCCCTTCAAATATCTGGGTTTTTGGTTAAAGCCTGCTGTTTAAAAGAAAGAGGATTGGAACTGGCTCATTGCAAAGATAGAATCCAGAATATCACACTGGAGCTTTAGATGGCTATCCAGAGCTGGCAGATTGACCCTTATTAAATCAGTCTTGTCAGCCATTCCAGTATACTGGGCCGCCCTGACTTGGATTCCTAAAGGAGTGATGGAGAAAATCCGAAGAATCTGTTGCAGATTCCTATGGGCAGGATCAAAGGAATCCTCGGGTTTACCCTGGGTGGCTTGGGACAAAGTGGCCAAACCAAAAGAATGGGGAGGGTGGGGAATTAAAAGACCCCCTAAGTTCAGCATTTCTTTAGCAGCAAAATCAGGATGGAGGCTAATATCAATGGAAAACCCGTGGACAAGGGTGGTGAAAAGGAAGTACATAGACCCAATACCTCTGGAAGAATGGATCCGGAGTCAAAATAAGAAGGCAAAAAATTCTTCAGCAATCTGGAAGGCCACAGTGGAAGCCTTTTCAGTGATCGAGCAAGGTTTAGCTTGGAAAGTGGGAGATGGAAGACAGATCAGGATTGGCAGAGACCCTTGGGTTGGATGTAATGAAGCTTTTGCTTTATCCCCAGGGCTTCTTAGACACCTTGATACTAAAGGTATTACATCATTAAATCAGGTGGAAAGAGCTGGACAGTCTACTATCTGGGGTCAGGCTTGGAAGGATGATGAAGAATTAGGGTTAAATGTTAGATGGAAGAACGAATGGGAGGGGTTCATCAAAGAAATACAACGATCCAATGTCAGGATAAAAGATGAACCTGATTGCTTGATGTGGGCACAAAGCAAATCTGGGGAGTATTCCCCAAAAGATGGATATTCTTTTTTAATGGGAAAGAAAGGATGGGGAATACCAGAATGGTGGGCCAAAGATATATGGAAACTCAAATGTCCAGTCAAGGCTAGGCTCTTTTTCTGGTGCATTTTAAAAAGGAAGGTCCCAACATGGGAAACATTACATGCAAGGTTTTTAGCTGGGCCAGGGCGATGCCCTCTATGCAAATCTGATGAGGAAACCATCAGTCATCTCTTCACAACCTGTGCTTTCTCAAGAAAGATATGGGAGGAGGTCACGGTTTTGCTTAAGATAAAAGCTCAGTGGGGGCATGACCCTTTGGATGCTGCTTGGAGGAAATGGTGGCAATCCTATCCGGAGGGGAACTTGAGGAACCTGCCCCTTATTTTCTGTTGGGGTGTATGGCTTGCTAGAAACAAGAGTTTGTTCCAAGACAAGGACACTCCTACTTCCGTTATTGCCACTAATATCACAGCCATATACACTGCCTTGCCTCCCCCTGAGGACAAAAATCCCAAATCAAAACAAAAACCTATCATTATACAGGAGGGCATTCCTTGTGGGTTCTTTGATGGGGCCTCCCAAAACAATAGGGCTGGAGCAGGCATGTGTATTCACATCAATCCGGATCACTCTTTGAAAGCTTCTGTTGGGTTGGGTATAGGCACAAATAACTATGCTGAATTATCGGCCTTATGATTCCTTCTATGCTGGCTCCATCACAGAAACATCAACTCTATTCAGACTTTTGGGGATTCACTAAATGTTATAAACTAGGTCAATGGAACTGCATCTTGTCAAAATCAGATTTTGAAGACTCTTGTTGAAGACATTTATTTTTTGAAGACATTTTTTAACAGGTTTTCGATATGCCATATCTACAGGGACAGGAATGAGGAAGCAGATCAGCTATCTAAGGCTGGTCTACAACAGGATCCGGGCAGCTGGACAGTAGAAAAGAGATAAGACAGGGGCAGTCTTACATATCAGATCAGCCTCCATATGCTCAGTCTTTTTTATCACAGTTATTACATCTTTTTTGACAGCACACTTCTCGGTTATATATTTATGTTTTTGTATATAATATCCATTATAGTCTTTTATCTCCAGTATACAGTTTCAGCGAACAGACTTTTAATATATTTTTTGTATCTATCAACATGGTTTCAGACTTATCATTTTTGTTGTAAGGGGTTGTTTTTCCTTCGTCGAAGGAGACCCCAGGTTTCCTAGTGTTGCTATGAGTGGTGACTATACCTCCTTCCGGGAGGAAGATTATTACAGGTTCTCAAAACAGCAGAACAGCTCCATGATTGTTGAGCAGATTCAGAACATATGAGCCAGCAGTATGGCTTATGAACTATTTGTATGTAAACTTTTTATAGTATCTTAATAAAAAGTTTTGCTTTTTTCCTCGGAAAAAAAAAATGTTCAAACGTCAATATAAAATATCTCAAAGGGTCTCCATAAAGTTATCAATAACCATTCCTATGTATTTGGAAGAATGCCTAATAGTCTTCCACCTAATTGAGAACATGACTATGATATTCATTTGAAGCTTTGAAATGTACTAGTGATAAATGTAGAAGGGGAAGTTATAATGGAAGCATAAACAATCCTTGAAAGAAGGATTAAGTAGTGAAGTAATCCAACAATTGTGTAATGCCTCATGAAACAAATGAATCTATTAATGGAAGAGGTGACATGGGAAGATGAGTTATTCATGCAGAATCTCTAGTCGTTAGCAAGTGTTGGGGAAAACACTTGTTTGAAGCAAAAGGGAATGTTGAGCTCAAAATAAGCCCCATCTTAATCCTAAAACTCCCTTATTAATCCCTAGATATTGGGTGATTATATTTCTATTGTTATATTCTTATGTAGGCTAGAACCTTTTATGGTCACATTTTATTATAGTTGTACTCGTTATCTCTTATATATATACTAAGGAAACCTAGTTTTAGGTCAAATAATTTTTTTTTGTACATTGTATTCATTGTAAGAGGAAGTTTCCCCTTGAAGAGCACTATAATTATTGGTTTCTTATCATTTTTAAGGTGCTAGGTTCATCACAAATGGTTCTTAACTTCAAGTCACATCCTAGCCTGGATGAAAAACAAGAACCTAACTTTAATTTGTTGATATTCTAAAAGAAAGAAATTTAGGAGATAGATAGAAAATCTCAACCCTTGATTTCTTCTGCAAAAGTAAACAGATCTATTTTCTAAGGTGAGGATCGAATAGAAGAGGTTATCCCTGATATTCATTTTATTCATCCATTCAAAGATGGAAAATAAAAATGTTCTTTCTTGTTAGGTGATTGATTGTTGTTTGGTCCAACATTTCTTCTTAGTTGCCTCATTTATTTCTTGGCTTTTGGTATGTTATGTCTTACTTATTGGCTTTTAATATGTTATGGCTTACCGTACCTTAGTAGATTTCTCCACTCTTGCTCATGATTAAAGATTCTTGCTAATCCATCTACATATTAAAAGGGGAAATCTCCTCTACCTTAGTTCCTTCTTTCTTAGATTTTTAATTGTTTTTAAAATGAATATGATGTATCTAAGTTTCTTGCTATACATTTGAGCCCTATTATAAGAGATCTTCTCCAATGTTGGTCATTACTCAAGGTTCTGATCTCGTTGTCAATCTACAATATTTTCCACAAAAATTCCTCTCGAGATTAGCGTTGACCATTAATAATTTTATAATTATGTGACGTGGAGTTCGAGTGGGATGACATGGCTTTGTGATAATCATTAAGGGGCAAGTTCATTTTGTAATCTTGTGTTATAAAGGATTCTCTTCATTGCCCCCTATTCAATTCAAAAGGGGAACTTGAATTATATGTTTAATATGTGTACATGTTTGTGACCCATTTATCTATCATTATGTACTTGTAATTATAGTTAAGACCATATTGTTTTGTATATTTTAGATTTTTGTTTTGTATTTTTGTAGATAAAGAACTCAAATTCTGTGTAGTGATTTTTGAAAGCTATGTACATTTTGAATCCAAAAGAAGACCTATCTTTGAAACAATGGTCAAAAGAAAAAGGAGGAAAAGAATATATATATGTTTTTCTTTTCTTAATTTGAAAATGTTATATAATATTGATAATATAATGTAAGATTTATATACTAATATAAATCTATGTAAATTACTATTAATTTATAATCCAAAAATAATACTAATATTAATCCTATAATCAAAAATAAAATATAATACATAAATATTATTACTATCTAGAATTTGGTATAAACATAATACAAAAAATATAATAAATAATAATAAGTATAAAAACATATTCTTAATAGTATTCTATAATAATAATAATAATAATAATAAGATGATTATTAAAATTAATATTATTATATCTTGTTAATGATAAGGCTTGGGGTTAGTATGCATATTAAGTTGCTCTATAGGAAAAAAGACTAACTACTATCTAAGAAATCAAATTAACTAAGAAATTAAAGCGAGGACACCAATGGTTAAGATATAGGGAGACAGTCATACATGAAGAGATGTGGAGCTAGTCTATGGTATCACAAGAAGCCAATTGCGACTAATTTCAATACCACCATCCCTATTAATATTATAGGGATATTCATTATCTCAAGGGCCTCCCAGATTTGTCTTCTCTAATAGTGGTTCTCTCTAGTGATGATCTTAGCATTTTCCAAGAAAATATGATGTTTGGTTTTCAAGAAGTGTTCAACAAGGGTTGAAGTGCATAAACGTTCATTTTTAATGTCAACTCCATGCTCTTTTAATATTCTTTGTAAGAAGTGTCTTGTCTCTCCAATATAACTCTTACCACAAGAACAATCTATTATGTAGACTCTTTTAAGTTGATGATGATCAACACTTTCTTGGATGAACTTCATTCTTTGCTTAATTTTTCCTACTATTGTGAACCCAACAACTATATCTTTCTTACTTAGAATATTTGCAATCTTGCCATCAACTCCATGGATATAAAGAAGGTGGGAATTTCCTCTGGGTGCTTGAGGGTCCTGGGAATTTAGTTTTATATCCACTCTTTTCATGGCCTTCTTAATGCCTAAGTCCTCATTTTTTAAAGACTCAAGTTAGGTGTGTGTTATCTTCATCAAAGTGATCAGCATCAGAGATTCTACGGGATCTAACAACAAGTGTATTAAGTACACCAAATTTTTAGGTTGGATGATGATAGAAATAAGCATGGAGGTGACTATTCATATGAGTTTTCTGTTTGAAAACTTGATGCCATAATGTACCATCATCTTTTCTAGTGATAAATACATCCTGAAATGGTATGCTCTTTTTCTCCTCCATCTCCATAGTAAAATTCATGTCATTAAGATAGAATTAGGATGATTGAAAAACTTATCGAATTCTTCTTTACCATGAATCCATTTAACGTTTGTGTCATTAACAAACCTCTTCCACTAATTTGGTTTTAAAAAGTGGAAATTTAAAATCATTTTCTCAAAATTCTTCATAAATAAATTGACAACCACATTATTTATTCTTTTATTAATTACTAAATATATTTAAAATTATTTATTCTTTATATATATTACTAAATATATTTAAAATTGATTTAATGAAAACAATATACTAAACTCAATAACCTTTAAACTTGTGCCCTGGTTTTATCTATCCAAAACCCATTCTTGAAAAGTAAGTTATATATAAATACATTATTTAAACTCTTATTCACATTTCATTTTATGATCTTATTGATATGTATGTGGGCATTCTCTCTTAATTGTACTAAAATTATGTCCCTTTAACACACTTCTAATTAAGTTAATGCAGAATTTGGATTTACACTTTGGGCTTGTGCCTTTATTTTCTCTATCCAAAACCCCTTCTTAAAAAGTAAGTTGTATATAAATAGACTATTTAAACTCTTATTCACATTTAATTTTATGATCTTATTGATCTCATAAAGTGTATTTCGGCATTCTGTCTTACTTGTACGAAAATTATGTCCCTCTAACCTACCTCTAATTAAGTTAGCAGTTGTCTATAATGAGACTTTTTGAAAGCCGGTTTTTCCGGTCCAAATCCGGCAGCAATTTATTGGAATCCCAAGTTTGATAGCTAGTTTCTGCACAATCAAAGGGTCCCAGGGGTTTTTGAGGGTGCTGAATCCAAATATGGAGTTAAAAAACCATTTTAACTGCTAAAAATCAAGATTTCACCTCATTTCTTCCGCCGGATTCCGTCACCGAAATCTCCAAAAAATCACATTATAGAAAACTCCATTAAATTAATACATAATTTGGATTTATTTGAATATTATTAGCTTCGTTGCTTTCATTTGTAAATCTCAACAACCACCCGCAATAGTGACATAAGCGTGAGCTGCTATTAATCTTAAGTGACCAAGAAGCAATGCTACCAAACACAATCAAAATACTTTTAAATAATAGAGAATTTAATACTATTTTTTACAATCAATTTAGTCAATAGATATATTTCTAAATTTCCCATCAATAAAAATATTTTAAATTCAGATATTTTTTTCTATGGAGATGTTTGTCTTTTATAATATTATTTAAATTTAGTCAATAAAAATTAAAATAAAATAAAATATTAATTAAAATTAAATATTATAAATATTATATGTAAATTTTAACATGTGAAAATAAAAAAATAAAAATATATTAATTTTTTTTTTTATTTTAAAATCAATAAATTTAATTTTTTTATAACCAGTTTAGATCTATCTTAACATCGGATTTATCAAGCATCGAGAGGGATCAAATCTCTCGAGGTGCAAAATATTTTTTGAGTGTAAAACTTGAGGAAAGGTTTGCACCTTGAGAGATTTGATCCTTCTCGGCGCTTGATAGATCTGATGTTAAGATGAATCTAGGCTGATTTCAGTCGTGTGCGGTCATAAAAAATTTGTTGAACATCTAATTATTTTGATAATTTTAAATATGCTAAATATGTCTAAGATTAATTTGGTCAATTTAATTTAAAATTTTCTTAGTTACCTCAGTTTGTTGAGATATGAGAGACTCTTAGTAGCTTGAATGATGAAAAATGATGAAATACAAATTTTGAGTGCAAAGTGTCAATGTAACAATTTTAATAGATAGAAAATGTGAATACTAATAATATAATCAATTACAAACAATCTTCATTGCAATCAATATGGAACTATTTTCTTCTATTGTTCCTATTGTCACACCTATTAGTTTTTCCATTTTCTCATATGGATCATATGAAAAGAGTAATTGGAATCATAAACCATTCAAATATTTAACTTGAGCTATTGTAGTAAACAATATACCTTGTCTATGTTGCTCTCCAATATTAATAGAAGTTTTCTCGAAATTCAATCATTGTGACTTATGGGGTATTAAACCCCAAATAATTTTCAATGGTAGTTATTTTCTATTACTGTGTTTAAATGCAAAGTAATTAACAATGTTGAGTGACAGAAAATGGGAATAATAAGAATGTGCCCAATTACAAATAGTTTATAGTTTTGAGAAGCAAACATTTGGGTAAGCAAACATTTTATTTAGGATAAAAATTCAAGTATTGTATTTATGGTTGAATAATTTTTATGTGCTTACACTGAGAGAGAGTGTGTATGTTTTGGCAGAGAGAAGGAGAGACAAGGGGAGATAGAGATATAGATGGGGGGAGAGGGAATAAGAAAGAGGCAAAGACATGGAGGGAGGAAGAGATATCGATATGGAGAGATACATTTTAGAGAGAGAGAAGGGGAATAGAGAGAGAGGGAGGGGAAATGGAGGGAATGAGAGAGAGATAGATAGATATGGAGAGAGTGTGTATATGTTTAGGGGTTGAGATAGAGAGATAAAGGAGAGACAATGGGAGATAGAGATATAGATGGAGGAGGTAGAGATGTTCTTACACTGAAATCAATGCACACTATTAATCTAATTACTTTGAAATTAATGTACATCATACATCTTGTTGCATCAAATCAGAAATCAACATCTACACTAAAATCAATGCATCTAGTGTAAACAATCAAATATGATTAGAAATCAACATCTATACTGAAATCAATGCATCTAGTGCAAGCAATCAAATAGGATTAGAAATCAATATCTACACTGAAACCAATGTGTCTAAAGCAAGCAATCAAATGAGTAGAAATCAACATCTACGGTAAAATCAATGTGTCTAGTGTAAGGTATTAAATATTATTAGAAATCGACATCTAAACTGAAATCAATGCATCTAGTGCAAGAGATCAAATAGGATTAGAAATCAATATCTACGCTAAAACTAATGCATCATGTGCAAGAAATCAAATAGGAGTAGAAATCAACATCGACACTGAAATCAATGCATCTAGTGTAAGGTATTAAATAGAATTATAAATTGACATCTACATTGAAATAAATGCATATAGTGCATGTGATAAAACAGGATTAGAAATCAACAGCCAAATTGAAAATCTAAAATATTCATGACTTTCTAGATCTAACTTCTATGTTTGTATTTGTCTTTGTGAGACTCTTTCTTATTTCCTCTCTCTCCACCTTTCATTTTGTGTCTATCTCCCTCCCCCTCTCCTCTCTCTTCCCCTCCCTCTCTCCCCTGTCTCACTCTATATGCCTCTCCCTAACTTTCTTTATCTTTCTCTTCTTTCCTCTCTCCCCTTGCTATCTATATTTATACCTCCCTCCATCTCTCCTTATTTGTCTCTCTATCTCAACCCCCTAAACATATGTGACTCTCTCTCTCTCTCTCTCTCTCTCTCTCTCTCTCTTTCTCTACCCCTTCCATCTATATCTCTATCTCCCATCCATCCCTCTTCCTCCCTCCCTCTCTTTTCCTCTCTCTTCTACCCCTTCCCCCGCCCCATCTATATATCTATCTTCCTTTGTCTCTCCTTCTCACCCCCAAAACATACACTCTCTCCATATCTATTTATCTATCTCTCCCTCCATCTCTCTCTCTCTCTCTCTCTCTCTCTCTCTCTCTCTCTCTCTCTCACTCTCCATCTCTCCCTTGTCACTCCCTCTCCACCTTTCTCTCTCTATGTCTTTCTTCCCCTTCCAACTCCACCTCTCTCCTCTCTCTCAAGTCCTCTCCCTTTTTCCTTTGTCTCTCTCCCCTTCTCTCCTACCTCCCTTTGTCTCTCCCCCCATCATACACACACTCTCTCTCCACCCTCCAACTATGTCACTATCTCCATCCCCCTCTCCTTCTCTCTCTCCTCCTCTCTCCCCCCTCCATATCTACGTCTCCCTACCTCTCTCCTCCCCTTCTTTCCCTATCTTTATCCTCTCCTTTTATCTCTCTTCCCTCATCTCCTCTCTCCCTCATTCGATCTTCACCTCTCCCTGGTCACTCCCTCTCTTTCCCATACAAATCCATCTCTCTCCCTCCCTCTCTCCCTCTCATTCCATATTCATCTCTCCCTCTCCTCTCTCTCTTCCTTTATCTCTCTCCTGGTCTCTCACCTCTATGTCTCTCTCCCACACTCTATTCCCCCTTCCATCTCACTCTCTTTCTTAAATATGATCCCATTGTATTGTATTTAAGAAAGTATCTAAATTAATAAAAAACATAATTGGTTGTAAAATATTAAACCTATAATTTGGATCAATCATGTTAAAGAAATACAATAATAAAAAAATTAAAAGAATCACACATTATCTTTCCTCTAACATTGTTAATTACTTTTCTTTCTCGCTTGGATCCTTGGTTAAGATGCATCTATCCTAGTTATTTATAATATTGTTTATATTATATAAATTTCACACATGTATATATAAAAGTATTCTCATTTTTTAATTCATTAACACCTCCATTTAATTTCTATGCAAATATTGTTAGTAGTCCCAAGGAGAAAGGGTTTAGATATACCTCAAAAGTAATTATGACCTTTTTGCTCTTAGATTTAATTATAAAATGTTATAAAATTAAACTAACATAGAACATTTGTAAAATATTTTGAAATAGGCTATTGTTTTTGGCCATGTGGTATTGATAGGCCATGGTATTGGCCCATGGTATTGTAGCAATTAAAAGCCTAGATCCATAACATAATAATCCAAAGTCTAGATGGCCCATGGCATTGTAACAAAACCTACTTAGAAGTTAATAATATCTGTTACACAGTAAAATGTCACTGCCATCATGTCAGTCTCCCTACTGTGCTATAAACCACATTCACCCATACTCATGCTCCTCAGGAATGGCTAAAAAACCCTCTTTGCCTAAGTTAAATGGATCATCGCGTCTGTTTGTCAAATAACCGCGCTGACAGGCGGAGGCCAATGTTGTTGTTGCGCTGCCAGCGCGGAAGCACACGTCTTTTCCGCGCTAGTCCCATTTCTACGAACAGCTCTCCCTCCGTTGGTCCCTTTCGCGCTGACCAGACTTCCTCTACGTCGGTTTGCGATGTCAGCGCGGCAGTTCACTGTTTTTCCGCGCTGATCCTGTTTGGGCGAATTTGTTCCAACAACCAGCCTTCCAGATCCCTCCAGAACTGGTTGTTAGCATTGTTGAGGTCGCCATCCTTTCTCTGGCATGTCTGTTCGACTGGCCATCCACTTATTGTGGGG
>APFE030745744.1:0-30981 GCA_000404065.3 Pinus taeda
ACCAACATGCAATTTGGAATTTCACAAGTCCACACTCAAAACATGACAGCAACCAACAAATAAGAGATTGACTTGGACTCATGATATTTTTTATTTGACAAGGAATCAAAATCATCACTAGTATTAAATTCATCCAACATGGACTTTGGATATCCCACTAACATCTGTGTTTTTTTTGCCATGCTTGAAAACCATGGAGTTTCCTACTGATAGTAGAATAAGATGTGTCCTTGCTGCTCAAGAACACATTCCTTATTAACCATTGTTACATGACAAAAACCAAAGAGATAACACAATATCAGCATACACAAAATCCCCTAATGAAATATAATCATAACTTAGCAAAGAAGCCTAAAAGATTTTCTTAATTAACAAACTTTGTATTTGGAAATATTGTTTCTTTAGATTTAAAAAAGACTATGCTGTACAACACTTCTATTTATTTATCCAAGGAATTATATTATAGCACATGTCACACAGTAGGAATCTACAGTACCTAAATTAAAAAGAGAAATTTTCTCAAGAAAATAGATTTAGAAAAGAGATTTGAAAACTATAAGTTTTTCGTCAAAGCTTTACTTAACTTAACAACAAACTAGTTTGAGTTTGAAAATCAGAATCATTCATAGGAAATGAATAAGACAATGGCTAAAGTCATTATTCATACAAATAAAGCTAGAGTCACTATATCCATTATAGATAACTGAAATTTGGGTGGTGGTCTAACAATTAGAGCTTATTTTTGGGGAAGACTTGTCAATACCATTAGTTTTTTTCCATGGTATGTTGTCTCTCTAGATCCAGATCAGAGAGCTTGCCATTCTCAAGTTCTACCATTCAAGTACTGATTTCTGGATCACCCTTTATAAAACAATTCTACCACTCCATTTTATTTTCTTTTGTCAAGAGAATAGGTAGGACCTTCCCATCCTTTGTTTTACATAATCAATAACCATCCATCAATGATATAATGAATAACATATACACAACAAAGGATAAAGATGTTCTTTTTGTATACCTATGTTCTAGGACTCATCTGTCCTTACTAGTGCAAAGAGGTCACCCTGAAAAATAAAATCCACGTGGAATTTAGAAAAAATAAATGAATCAAGCTCCAAGTAAACCAATCAAAACATGAACATCCTTTAATCAATAAAATTTTTGACTTAAAATAAAAATGGCCTAGAATTAAATGTTATATCAACCATGTCAAGTAAATAACATCGGGTGAGAAATACAATCCATGCATATTGCATTAGTGGAATAATTGATCTAGTAAATATAAAAAAAAAATGACTTAGAGCTAAGAAACACAAATAAATGACTCAAAACTAAGACATGAGGTTGCCCTTTCAACCCTGTCATTAAATAAATGTTCTTTATGTCACTTACCATTAAAAAACAAATCGATACAAGCTGGAAGTGGTATTGTAAAATTAACCTCTAATAATCTTTTTCCATGACTACTGCTCAATATCCCCTGCATTACGAACATTTGGGGCTAGGTAAGATACATGCAAAAATCATCAACATGAAAATCAAATCTACATCCTTGTAAAAAAATGGGAGGAAAAAAAATATCATGAAATTGAAACAGATTGTAGGATACCTCATTCCTACAGGATGATAATCTTGTCATGAACAATAAAAAAATAAATAAGAAGAAATGTAATTTTTGCCACATTTTGACAATGAAATCTTCTGCATATTCTATGAACAATTGGTGAAAGAATTCAGCTAAAGCTTGTCAGCATCAAGATTATAGTAAAACATAAAGGAACCACTCCAACACATATAATCCTAAACATAAGTATCTATACATATAAGCATTTATTGTAGATATTGTATTTTTTTAAAATATGGAGGTCAAATCTTTGAAATAAAACGATTTATGGTAACATTGCCTTATGAAATCCATTCATTTGAGTATTTACAAAGTCCATTGAGGAATTTATTCAAAGATCAAAGTTCAAACAATTAACATGTAGCCTAAAAACCTCAAATTTGAAAAGGAGATAACCCAAAGATCTATAGTATATATCTCACATTTATATATCTTAATTTCCAGACATTGAAATGACACTTTTTAGCATATTATTGTGAATTCAGCCCAAAATGCTAGAAGAAAACATAGATGGTTTTTTTGCTAATATAGAACTTTTATACATGCATTTAATTAGACAATTAGCTTGCAATGTCAAACATATCTAAGGATGCACACAATACATTGCTTCTTTAGCGCTAGTGTGTGAACTTGAGACAATGAAGTCCAACATTAATTGTTTTCCTACAATATGCACTAGCAGAATAAGTGAACAATAGTATTTTAGGTATGTGTTACGAATATATGTACTGCAGGCCAATAAGTGTATGGATGGAACATTCATGTCCAACCCTTCCAATTTTCCTATAATTTTCACTATCTACTAGGTGAACAATAGAACTATAGGTGTGCATTTTGTATCACTTACCTAAATCCAACTTCTTCAACATAGAAATTTCAAAGAATATGTCGAGAACTGGTAGGTAAGTTTCAAAATGAAAAGTTTGCTTGATTGTTTCTAGAGAAGAATAGATTCTTACATTGTTCAATGCAAATTCCTGACACTTTTCCAATATTATATGGAACAAAAAGGAACCACACTAGAAGGTTATTTAAAGAATCCTTACTTAGCGAGGGTAAAATGTTAGCCCTTTTTTGTCAAAAAGCATAAATGTAAAAAATTTAAGAAATTAAGTGAAGAGACTGTAGAAATGTTCTTATCAAACCACTAACGTAAACAAAGCTAAGAAATATTGCTTTTTCGAAGAGATATTCATGGTCAAATTAACAAGAAAGTGACCTTTTGTCATAGTTAATGCACTAGTGCTCATGTTGTAGTGTCCTAGGGCATGCAAGGGACACAGGGAGTGCTCTTGTACATCTAGAGAAGAGGTGGGGAGAAATCAAGTTGTAATCAAGAGGACTACAAGTGATGAGGGATAAATACTTGAGGTACCCAACCTCTTGGATTATACCACGCTGCGGGAGCCCCAAAGAGAGAGTAGCAGGATTGGCGGATGTGGGTAGAGACGAATGTGGATGAAGAAACAGAGAATGCTATAGTACAAGAGTCTATGGGCAGCATGAGGCTAGCAGGGTGTAATGGCTTGAGCACTAGTTGGGTTCATAAAGGAGCCCTAGCTACAGTCATGAAGGGAGACCTAGATGTAGTCTTCAAGGAGCTCTAGCTACAGTACAAAAGGAACCCCTAGCTACAATAAGAGGCAGCCCTAACCACAATCAAAAGGAGGCTTAGCCACAATAAGGGAGAGGCCTAAGACATAGTCTAGAGAGAGGCCAGATATGCAGCAAAAGGAAGCCTCTTATCCACAACGAATGAGGCCTTCATCCATAGCAAGAGGGAAGCCCTTATTGGCCATCAAGAAGAGGCATATAGCCGCAATCGAGGGAGCTATAAAGCAACACTCAGAGAGGCTCTAGATGCAGTCAAAGGGAGGCCCTAGCCACTGCAAGAAGGATCCATAAGACAACACGAAAGAAGCCCTATAAGCAACGTGGAAGTCTTATGTTTTGTTGTAGGTACAAGGTGTGAAATAGAGGTTTCTTTGGGTGTTGTTCATAGGTGTTATTATATGGATAAGGGCCAAAATTTGAAGTTTAAGAGCACAACAAGAAGAGGCATTCAACGTGGGTTAAATAGGGTTGTTCTGTAGCTATTCCAGGAAGACTGAAGGGTTGAAAAGAGGTTGAGTATATTGCTTGAAGCTTCAAATAAAGGATGAAACTCAACTAAAGGATGACCTAGCTTAATAAATTTCATGATTGCCTTTTACAGTAATACACTTATGAGTGAACCAAGCTCTTATTATTCAGACTTATCCTAGTGTCCCGATAGGTGGGATATAGAGGAAAAATATGATCTCCCTTTCTCCATTACATTCCTTCGACCTTGAAAACCAAAAGGGGACATAATGGATTTCATATACACATACTTAATAGAAATATATTCCCAATCTCTTTCCATCTACTAGTTGCATCTACTTGAGCTAGGATCAAGCAATTAGTCAATCTAGAGCATGCATATCACTATTTATTCTCCACATGCCTCTGGGTGGATCTCTCTATTCCTGTAGTGCCAGTAGAAGGGTTTGAGTATGATAAGGGCTGCTAGCTAGTTTTTGAACCTTTGTATTTAAATCCATTTTTGCCTGGGCTTACCCTACTCCCATCTCTATGTATTCTCAAATTAAACCAACTACAAAATTAGAAGCTTTTTTCTTGTGTGGTATCTCAAAATTATTTTCAAACATAAGTTTACAACATATTTTAACAAGGAGACTAATCATGGTTTAATAGATGAAACTTGACATCTTACATTAACAATTTCCTTTTGCACGATGCGCGTCTTTTGCCCAGGCCTTGGAACCATGACTAAAGGGTTGTACTACATGACCGAGAGTTTGCACTGCCAGCAAACTTAATTATAACTAATTATGAGAACAATATAGCATTATTTATATACCAGATTACTTAAGTTAAATATTAGCTTCCTATATGGATTACAGTGCACTGATAGAAGCAGAGATAGTTTCCAACAAAAAACACCCAAAAAAGTAACAAAAGTCATCAGAGACACTTATTTCACTTCTTTGCTGCTGGTCTTTGAAGATCTCCACCACCATCATCACTTCCACATTGATCGTCCTGCACCTCAAGAGTTTCATGTACCACTTTGCCCATGTTTCTTGAAATCTCTCTAATAGGAGTCTTTACAGCCTTCTTAGAAAAAGGAATCATAAGTGGATTAGTTCTGTGACGCATCAACTCCTAACCACTTTCAAAAACTTGCATCATTAACTTCCAGCCTCTAAAATCAAATTGAAAAACAAATTAGTTGTAAGAAGCTTCTCTAGATGCCATTTATATAGCTCTTAGAGCATTTTTGGGGAAACAAATTGTTTTCCATTTCATCGACATTTATTTCTACTCTACCATCCTTTAATAGAAATGATAATGCAAAGATGTTTTCTATTGTCTGGGAAAATTATATTCTACTTAAAACCAAATTCTCTAATTTGGCTTGCTTCTGTTTTCACAAAATGTTGAATATGCTTGCCATATTCTTATCCGTTTCTGACTTTTCATCCTGTGAGGACATAAAGTGGATATAAAACCCTACGACATATACATTGTTGAATGAAATGCATAGGTGCAGTGTGGCAATTAAGCATGAGGATTGGAAGAAGTGACACATGTGGGAGAGTGGCCATATTATTGAAGAATTATTTACAATGAGGAATGAAACCATTTGAATATGGTAAGAATGTCAATACTAACATGGAGAGTTTCCAACACTGCTTTCTCATCTACATGAGGGAGTTTAAAATTTGTATGTCTTTGTCTCAGTCCCATGGTGAATATATTAGTGTGAGGATCCATTGTTTCATGATCCATATGTTGGATGCTTTGTTGAACTTGAGCTTTATAAGGAAAGATCTTTAGATATCCAAAACGTCTCAGAAATTTATTTGAATAATTATTGTCTTGCAACAATGTTTATTGATGATAAATTGCTTGGTAATATACACATGCATAGAAGCGCGAGTCTGATGGCATGGATACTCGACCTTTCGGGTCAAAATGGCCACCACTAAAGATAATATTTGGAATACCCTTTGAGCCTTTCTTTGAGATGGCATCCAAGAAGTTGGAGTGAAGACATCAAGGAACTCTATATTTTGACATATTCCAACAGAATCACCAAACATGCAAGAGAAACTAAAACCTGGGGTTATATAAGTAATAGCCCTAGTGTATGGAAAATCCAGGCTTTTAGAGTAATAATTTTGCATTTAATAATTGGATGACTATGAATATTTATGTTACACTATGTGTTGTTATTGATATGTTTGGACATTTTGGGTGAACACTTCGCCCATATTCAAGAACATCCAATAATGTTCGAGTCCAAGACAGATTTATAGAGGTCATTTATCAAGTTAGTCATCCAGCTATGAAAGACAATCAAGTTTTGAAAGAGATACATCATAGTACTATCAAAGCAGATTGTGGACCATGTTATAAAATGGATCAAAAAGGTTTTCAAAATGTCTGCTAAAATTTGACATTTAGCATTGTCTTAGCATTTTCTTATCAACGTTCATGGAGGGCAAAAGTGACAAGAGAATCTTGCACAATAATTGTGGCAACTAGAATGAGAAACACAATGAATTAGAAAAATGGAATCCATTTCTATGATGACACATGGGAAGATACTTATTACTCTCAATGTGGTTTTATAGGAAAAATAGTTTTTTCCTTTGAGTATAGTTGATGTATCATAATGTAGTGGTTGTTTCGCTACTGCAATAGAAAAAATATATATCCATCTCAAGGTGAAAGAATAACACTAGTATACCTTCGAATGATATGGTCTATGTGTTTTTCTCGATAGGTAGGAAAGTCTCCATCGGTCATAGTGCAATGAAGCAATGGGTTGAAGTTTCCGTGCCCATGTTGTCAAAGGATATCGATACAAGTGATGAAAAAACATATGTTCAATTCCCTGGAACATATCTTATTTTCATTACTTGTCCAAGACAAATTCAGAGCCATAGTTGAAAAGCATAATCAAAAGAATATAAATATGTAGTTTATCTAAACAAATGTGTCATGATATGGAAACATATGAACCAAATTACAAAATGTGAAAGTCAAAGTTTTGTATAAAAGTTTAAAATAAAAAAATTTCAAATAGTGTCTAGGAAGTTTAACGAATGAAAATTCCCAAAACTTATCCAATGACCATTCGAGGAGGGTCGCAACCATTCGTCAATATGAAGAGATCTATAATAGAAAAAATGGACTTTCATGAAGGGATCCCTAATTTTTCATACCGAAATGTTGCCTGATTATTTAGCAAGGGCCTGATGAGTTAGTGAGGGTTTCCCTTTTGATTTTGTTTCAATCTATTTTCATGCTTAGATTTTTTCTAATATGATGTCATTGGTGGACCTTAATATATATTGTTGCACCATAATCTGATTTCTACCATTGCGTCCAGTATCATCTTCGTTCTCTCTCGGGGGCTTAGTGTGGCCTTGGTGTGATCCTTTTACCACACGAGAGGAATATTATAGTGTCTGACTCAATGTTTCTTCCTCTTAAAATCTATCTCAGGTACCATGCTTTCTACCCATCCCTTCTATCACCTTCTTCTAGAGTTGAGAGTAATGTAGAATTTCAATCAAAGCTAGAAGGGCTTGAAATCTATGTTTCTAGAAACTAGAAAGGGGAAACGAAACAAGAAATGAAAACAAGACAAGAAACAGAGTTTAGAGATTTCACATTCAAGAAACTAGGAGAGAGAAAAACAAAACAAATATGAAACGTACAACTAAGCATTTTCTTCACATTCAAGAAAGGAGGAGAGAGAAAGAACTAGAAAAATACTAACATAAAATGAAGCATTCATCATTAACATTCTCGAATACTATGGTTCATAAGTAGTTGCTCATAGGTTTTAGCTACTCACATTCGCCATTCCTTAATACTTATAGTGATCAACAAAGCTTCCATTTCTCACATAAGCCATTCTTGAATACCCATGTTTGATCCTCTAGGTTGGCAAATACAATAGTGAAGAAACACTTGGCACCAAATTCAAGTTTGATTTAGCCTTTTCATTTTCTCGATGAGTACATGATCCCACATACATTGTATATATTTTTGGATGTGACATGAGTGGATCTCAAATTTGGGATCTATTGTATCATTTTCGACACAGTTATTGGTTTATTGTTTTCATGGTTGGGTAACAAGATGATGGAGATTGACTTGATCTCCATTGGAATATAGCCAAAAATAGAGGGTTGTCTTGAACTATTGCCACTTGCAGAACCATAAATACCAAAAAATGTGTTTGAAGACAAAATCTAAAGAGAAAACTTTCAAAATTTTATCTTTAATCAATTATAATAGAAAACTAATCTTTATAATAATAAAAATAATATATTTTAAAGGTATAGTTGAACTAGATATTAATTTGCTAGTTTGTGAGAAAAAATAGCTAAATTTTTTCTAACTACTAATTGATAAAAATATATATAAAACATCTATACACATTACTAATTTACAAAAGAGGTTTGATTCCTTTAGGGTGTTGGTTATCCGAAATTAAGATGGATCTAGGCTGGTATATATTATTTACCATAATTATTGTTAAAGTGTATAATGGCTATCTCATATTTGTATTTGCATTGATTAAATGATTATTATATGTAGTCATGTTTTGCATTAATTATTTCAATGCATCATATATATGGTTTTGTATAGTAAATTTATTTTTATGTTAAATTTTAATAGTTAAATTTAGACATTATCTCTTGATATTAGTTTTTTTTTCCATTTTATTTTGTTGGATCGATTAATTTTTTTTATATGAGTCGACCTCTCCAATTAAAAAGTGTGGTTGATCAATATAAATAAGTGAAATAAATTATTAAATTGTGATTTTTTTAATTTCTACTTAGTTAAATATTTATATATAAATATTACTAATTACACCAGAGACATATTTTTTGTAGCTAGGTGGACCCTAGGTTGGGGCAAACATGTTTATTGGTTGAAAGAAGATAGATTTACCCACAATAGCATGCTTATCACGAATATTTTTTGAGGCTTTGGTCAAGCTTGGATGCCCATTGGGAATTTTAATTCCCCCAAAGTGATTTCCACTCCTCAACCCCTCCACATGAGCTTTGACACTATAACAAGGATTAAACCCCACATAAACTAATTGGTCTATGCCTTATGGATACACTACACATTTTAAAATAAAATAAATTATCATCTATGACTAAGCATATAGAAGAAATGACTCCAAAAAAATTATAGTGATATAATATTATTTGAATAGCTAGTTAAGAAGAGTTGTTATATATGTAATAAGTTCCTTTCTTTATTGCAGGGTTTACTATAGTTATTACATTATAACTATGATGAGCAAATTCTACTATGTGACAAAGATTCTTTGTTAACTAAAGTTGTTAGATGATAATGGTCTGTAATAAGTGCCTTTGTTTAAGATTGAACAAATAAATAGTTACATCTGTAATAAGTTCCTTTGTTTACGATAATGTTAACTACAATTGTTATGTGTGAGGGAAGCAAATGTTGTTGCATATGCACTCTCAATAAAGGATGAGGATGTGGAAACATTGTTTTGTGCTATTTATATTATCCAACTAGATTAGATAAACAAAGCAAGGGATGAATGGAAGAAGGATGAAGAAGTCTGGCCACTCATTGAAAAGTTGCAGAAGATCCCAGTTCAAACAATATTTCCAGAGGTTGACAAGGAAGGAAAAAACATATTGGAACCTAGAGTAGTCCCAGAAACAAGAACCCGACAGCTACGAAATCGATCAATTTCAGAGTATCTCATCAAGTGGAAGAACTTACCCGTTGAAGATTCCACATGGGAGGACAAGAATTTTATACAGAAGCATCAATAACTACTCAAGCATTGAGGACAACACTTTTTGAAGGAAAGGGGCATGTTATGTCCCTATACTACTAGTTTAACCCCTTATTTCTATTAGTAAAACCCCCTTATTATATCGTTGTGCCCATGTAGTCCAATTATTGTTATTATTGTGCCCCATAGAAACCCACTATTGTTATTATTATGTCCTTACATTATTATTATTATGTCAGCTCTAATTATATTATGACCCCTAATACTCCTATATATAGAAAGGAGACCTTGTCATTTCTATCATCCAAGAATTGATCATTTGTGTAATTTAAAGGAGGTTGCCCCCTCGAAGAGCCTAAATTCTAAGGTATTTATATTTCTTTTCTATCGTTTTGTGAGATTGTTTTATCTTTCCTTATCTTATGATTGATTGAAATAAACAATATGAGAGAGATCACTTACCATTTTATCGAAATTCGGGTTGAGATTTAGGGAGATCCATCTTGTCCACAAGAGGGATTATTCCACCTAATGCACTCACATACAAAATATTTCACCGCAAAAAAAATATCGTTGATGTCTATACAAAAATAAATCGGTTTTTTGAGATAGATAGGTACTACCCCTTGTAGTCATTAATTCTTTCTGAATCCCTTTCTACTACGTAGTTTATTAGAATGTTAGACTTTAATTAGCATGTTCTTTTACATTGTAAGATTTTTCCATCTCACATTCCTCTCTTGATCAAACAAAATTTCTCTAATTACACTTAATAAAAGATGCAATTTCTCTGATTGCACATTAAGCAGAGATATACGTCTAATTTCCACCTTCGGTTAATTCCACAACTTAATGTAAAATCCTACATATTATTATTTTTTCTATAATAGGAATTTATTTGTCTAATATGATAATTACTTCTAATGATTTGTATTCTTAATTTGGCTTATGTCATTTATAGCAATAAGTAATCATATAAAGAAAAATCTCAACTATATTGCAATAAAACTAGGATCATAAAGAAACAACAAAACACAATAAGGGACACAATATTAGATTGGGAATAAGCAAAATAACTTTTCTTCTAGTGATAATTTATTATTCGTCAAAGTTTATAATATATTTTTTCTAGAAATTTGTTCCAATTTTCCAACCAGTGATTTGAGTCAAACCTACTCAAACTTCCTTCTAGAAAACTAG
Organism: Pinus taeda; assembly: GCA_000404065.3. Taxonomy (NCBI): domain Eukaryota; kingdom Viridiplantae; phylum Streptophyta; class Pinopsida; order Pinales; family Pinaceae; genus Pinus; species Pinus taeda. The sequence goes on from APFE030745744.1 coordinate 10,683, forward strand.
TCCACCTAAATCTCGACCTTCTTTAGAAAATCAACTTTTCGTGTCAAAAACAATGCTTTTTTGGATGTTTCTGAAACTTGGCTTTTTGCATCTTTCCTCTTTCTCTTAAACGAGAAGAAGGTATCTTTTCTTGTGAGATTCGAAATTATGTCATGTTTGGAGGTTTAACACATGGAGGTTTGGGACTAGATGATCCTGAAGTGGTAAACAAATTTTTGGGTGAAAAAGTATGGTGGAGATGGTTAAAAGATTCAGCTTCTCCTTGGGCCCAAATTTGGAAACAAAAATATGCAATCAATTGGCAAGACAGGGATCACATTAGAATGTTTGGGGTCATCAAAGGCTCCCACATTTGGAATAAAGTTTGTGAGAATAGAGCCATTGTTCAAAAACATAGTTTCTAGGAAATTAGAGATGGAAACCTTGCATGGTTTTCAGTGGATAAGTGGCAATAGGAAGCTAAATTGTTAACAGAAGAATTTGCAAATGTCAAGAACGATACTAACAACAAAATTTTACTTAGAGTAAATGACTTGTGGGATCAGGTAAAAGCAAGGGAAAATACAGGATATGGAATAGCCTAGTATACAGTGATAAGTCCCCCTTGAAGGCACAAGAAGAAGTTGTAACAACCATTTTAGAATAGATAGGGATTCTGATATCAGGAGATTCAGACCAGCTAAGTTGGGGTGATAAAAATGAATGCACCTTTAACCTCAAAGAGTCCAAGTGCATTACCCTTGGGCTTGACTTTCCAAACCTTGATTGGGTATACAAGGACCTATGGTGGAACCAAAGCTGGATGAAAGTCAAACTCTTCATCTAAAAATTCTAACCTAGCAAAACCTAAGGAAAAGAGGGGTATATGTTCCATCTAAATGCCAGCTATGTGAATCACAAGAAGAAACTATGGATCACCTTCTCAACCTTTTCCCATTCACATCCACATTGCAGAATTACATTCCTTCAATATTCAGACAAACTGACAAGGACATGGGTAGCATTACTAACACATTAAAGGAGTGAAGGAAAAATTTCTCTGATAAAGAAACAATCGACAAAGCTTGGACTTTAGCTCCAAGCTTTCTAATCTAGGATGTTTGGAAAGAACGCAACAACAATATATTAAAAAACAGGAAAGGCTCTTCAGAGTGTGTCATGGCACAGATTTTAAGAGAGCTCAATGAGACTGTAGGAAACCGCCTTAAAAATCCCCCTCAGAACCACCCTAAAGATAATGATGTGCAGATACTACTATAGTTGGGCCTGCAGGGGCTTATCCCAAAGGGTAAAAACAAAAATGCAAATCATATAATTGCTAATATGGATTTCTGCCAACCTCCCCCTCAACGTTTTATAAAATGCAATATAGATGGGGCCCCAAAAGGAATCCCTGTCATGGCTGGTCATGGAGGAGTGATAAGGGATGAAAAGGGTTATATATAACTCATACTTCATAGTAATTTGGGGAAGCCATAAACAATATGGTAGAGCTCATGGCCCTTGAGCAATGCTTAGAAATCCTTAGGGACTCAAATCTTGATAACATTATAATTGAAGCTGATTCCAAATTGATTATCAATTCGGTCAAGAAAATTTGCTATGGGCCATCTCCGGAAAAAGTTTCGAGACATTGGAGGCTTCTGCAAGTCTATCAAAGGATTCAATCCCACCTACAGAACGTGAGAACCCCGAGTTTCACTCAAGTGCACCGAACAACCAATAAATTAGCAGACATCTTAGCTAATGAAGGCTTACACTGTGCTAAAAACAACAATAAATATAAATGGATAGAGAACACCCAAGGTAGATTGAGGGAAGAGTTTCTTGGACACGTGAATGCAAATTGGGAGCTCTATCTGAGCAGAGGATACTGGCAGGTTGTGGACTTCTAGAAACAGTTGAATTTCAGCCCACATGAAGCAACAATTTAGGGATATGTACAAAAATAATGTCCAGTCCTTAGGTTGGAATAGATGCCCAAAATTCTACAAACCCAAGACTCTCAGGTGGGTTTCAATTGACAACACACGTTTTCACATGAATTTGAATTATACTACAAATTTCCTTTTTATTGGCTATGCTAGGAGCTTGGTTTAAGTGCGAGCAGATAGGAGGAATAGCAACAATCTTATCAATTTCGTGTAACAAATAGCAAGGTGGTTACCAAGCCAAACAGATCCGAAATGAAATTTAACGGTAGCTTTATCAGGCTTCGAGTCGCAAAATAATGTTAAACATCAAGCAAGTTACTCATACTGGCATTGATCACTTTCATCTGGTGGACTACATGCGCGAAGGTTTTCAGCCAAAACGAACCCAAAATTTTTATAGAGCAGTCTCTAAATGATTATCTGGTCCGATTCATGAGTTAAAGCGTGTGCTTGTTAGTGTTCCGATATTGTTCTTAACGGTTAGATCTCTGGCAATAGATTGAATGGTCTTCACATTCGATTATCTTTCGTGGTTTCGACGTCATATTTTGTGGGCTCTGGGCCCAGACAGTGGGCCTTAAGTTCAGTTTCCGAGGATCTATGTGGTCCATATCTCATTTGTACATTTTGTAATATGTTTTTATTATCTATTTGAATAGAAAGTCCGATGCTTAATTCAATAAAAAAACATAATCATCTTGTTATGAAGTATTGTGTAAACTCATGAGATTCTAATTTCAAATCCCTGTATGTTAAGCCAACCAAAAAAAACATAATTTTTATCTATTTATTTATTATATATTTCGAATGTAGTATGTATATTTTAATTTTATAACTAATTAAAAAATAAATATACTGAGCATTTTCTAATTTTATATTTAATTAAAAAGGATTAATGAAAAATGAAAAATATAACGTAACATAAAGAAATTGGTATGATTAAATTTCATGTGGTTTGAATATCTATTTTAAAAAACAAAAATCTAATTATCCCCTATTCACTCATAGAATCTATGTGCAAACTTCCAGAATGCAACGAAAAACAACTTGTCTCTAATCATGTTAGTAGAGATCGAAGGGACAGAAGAGGAATTGATGTCGAATTAATCCAGGAAATGTTGTCACATTCTGCGTCCTTCAAAGTGGGCTACCCTCACAAATGAAGAGTCCAATGAATCCTTAGCTTTATTTAAGATAATGGTGAGTGAAATACTAACCAGACAGTTTTAACCTGCAAGTTGGCGGACTTAGGGCTCACTATCAAAGTCAATTTTGCACATGTTATATAACATTGTCTTAAATTGATATGGTTTTATCTTGATTGTTAACTATCCTAAATGAGTTTTTTCTTAATTCTCATTATCCTAAGTAACCATTGTCTTAAATATATATGAAAAAAATTTAAATATTTTTTTATCTATTATTTTTGTCTTAAATATGAAATTTTGTCTTAAAATATTTGTCTCAAATTCTTTTTTTCTTAAATGCAAAGTTCCGTCTCAAATTGTTTTTTCTTAAATTTTAGATTTAAAATAATTCCCTTGTTATTTAGTTTTAATAAAAATGTGATTTTTTAGGAAAAAAATTCCTTGGTTTTAAAAAATGTCCTAAAAGTGCTCTTGATGCATCCCATAATTGTAGTAACGTGGAAAAGTAAATTAAAAGATTTAATATGCATTAAATAAAGGGATTTTCATATGTGGCCACCACGATTACGTCCATATCAACCAATGGGAACCTCTTTATTTCTTTATAGGAAATTTGTTAATAGTGGTCCAACGATGTAGGAAGGATATAATTAATTGGTTTTATATTTCATTTGCACATTATGAAATATGTTTTCCATTATAAATTTATTTTAAAATTTGGTCTATTTATTTAATTTTCTTTGTTTGATGTAGGAAATTGGAGGGATTTGAAGCTAAGTTTTTAACAAGAAAATTTGCATGGTTATAATGTTAATGAAGACTTCCACTATAAATTTACTTTAATAGAATTTGGTATGCTGAAAATTGGAGAAGTTTTGAAGTGAAGTTTTATAATAAGAAAATTGGATGTTTGTCAGGTTAATGAAGACTTTTTTTAATGACAATTGTAGAATATTTTTTTGGCCATGGTGAAGTAAATTGTTTTTTTGAAAATTTGTAGAATTTGTAAAAGATATATGGGAAGTCTATCAACTTAATATGTGAATGTATTTTCTTTTGAATTGATTACTCATGGAATACTCCAACAACTGCAAGTAAAAGTTGGGAATATTCAAGATAATTGGTGAAACAATCAAACATAAAGACTAGCCAATGATGGCAAAGATGTAGTTAAACATGTTAAGTGAGAAAAATGATCTATGTTGTGAAGGATAAAAATTGGTAGGCTGGGTCCAAGGGTAACCCAAGACCCTTTATGTGGCAATCAAAGAAGTAGTACATTGTGATGATATATAAATGCACTTTTCATATAGTAACTTTGCAATTGTAAAAGAATTTTTAATGTTTCTTGCACTTGAATGGAAATGGTGTTTCAAGTGGTCCACGATTGGTTGCACCCAGCACCCCAATAATTTTGTCCAAGTTGGTATCCTAAAGTGTTTTGTAAACCCTCCTAAACAAAACCTACATATATTAATGCGATGACACATGTAATCATGTAACAAACATCCATCATGTGTATATGGTGTTTAGTTTTGTAGCATTCGGAGGTAATCTCATATGCTAAGGATCCTTAAAAAAAAGAATTATAAATATTATAATGAAAATTCAATTTTTATATTTATTTATGTAGCCTCCACAAAGCCTAAGTCAATCCCACCATTAAAGGTTACCCTTAGTCACAAGCGCACTCATTTGACCACTATATATAAGACACTTTGACCTCGCCATTTGCATGAATTCAAATCTCACAAGGCAATATATTTTATGTTTATTTAAGTGAATGAGACAAGCTGCAAAACATTGAGTTTCTAGGCAGAACTTTATGGAAAGGAAAAATTTATTCGTAGGTTGTTTGACTAGGTTTGACTCGTATTTGTGATTGAAAAATTGACACTTATTTCTAGACAATTTATATTGTAAAATTTGTTGAATATTGAATTCTCCCTAGTATAAAAGTTGGTTTGGTTTTTCTAAAGGTTGGAATTTTCCTATGTAATTGTGTGTATCGTATTGTGTTTGGCGATCTCTTTATGAACCTATGGTTATTACATTAATTATCACATTAGAAAATTCAGTTTATATTAAAAAAAAAATAAAAAACATAGTATTAAAACCTAGTTGAAGGAGCAGCCACAAGAAGCAAAAAAATGAATAGTTTTAAGTCAGTCCTAGAGAAAGAGGTTTCTTAGACATTTGATTACTCGTAGTTTTAATAATGGCTTCAATGCTCAGAAGTGAAGACACATTGGAAGGTGAAATCAACTATCAATCTTGGAAAACTTGAGTACTTCTCATCTTGTAAGAAAATGTCTTTTTAGGTCACGTGGAAAAATATATTCCAAAACCAAATGGAGTTGAGTATGTTATCACTCAGGTTGTTCCCTGCCTCCTGAAGGGAATACGGTCGAGGTAACCACTAACCAATCTTTTAGCTACAGGTCCTAGCCTACCTGCAACCAGAGAGGGCTCTCTCTTTGTAATTTTGCTTTGTTTTGGAGTATCTTAGGCTAGCTATGATGAACAGGGTTTGGTTTTAAGTTTGTTGGATGGTGATTTTAAACAGAGCTGGGGTGTAAGTCTAAAATAGTCTGATTCATTGGGCAATGGAGTCAATGATGGTGTACTACTGAAGGTGCTTCTTGGGGAAATGGTAATGCTACAGAGCAGGATAGGGAATATAGGAACAATTTTCAAATCTAGAAATGATGGAATGAAGTTAGGGAATGAAAGGCAATCAAGAATATTACATTATGCTGGCAGAGGGAAAGGGTATGAATATTATCCAGGAGAAATTAAGAATTCCTAAACAGTATTCAAAATGAAGGAATTATTGCAAACATGAGCAGTTAAGAATTCATATTTATGACTAATTCTGAAGAAAACATGATGAATAACAGAGATTGAACACAAGGTGTATTCAAAACAAATCCTGGTCTATTCTTCGTGTTTGTTACCAAGATTATGAAACATATACGAAATTTTCAAACACAGAAAGAACAAATGCAGGTTAGAGAAACTTATTGATCCATAGAAAAACACATGAATTCTATAGTAGGTCCCAGAACATCAAATCCACCTTCAGATGGTCTAGAAACAATGAAATTCAACAGCAATTTGCATTAAAGAGTCTCGGAATTTCCAGCGCAGTCCAGAGAGAAAATCACCAACCCCTAATACATTCTATGGGGAGGTATTTATACAAAAATGAGATACAAAATATCTTGCAGATAAGTCTTTATGCAATAACTTTCTTTACTAACTCATCAAATGAAGTAAATGAGGGAAATAAATGTTGCAGTAATTGTTGGTATGCATAGCTATCCAATTTGTCAGAGATATTGGACTTTCTGGACTAAATGAAACGACAAGAGCTGCATCTTTAATCTGTGGGTCCTGCGTTTGTTGTCTTATTGTCCATACTTGGTCTTTTATTAGTGAGCTGTAGTCATAATTTGACCCTTTCCTTCCGTTGTTTTTAATGTTTGACAGGTGGCCCGTGTATCCAAATTTGCTGACCTGTAGCTGATCATAAATCTGTAGCTGATCAAAAGGGAATAGAAATCAAATTACCTGGGTAGAATTTCTAGCATTTCTTGCCACCAATCCTCTAGAGGTAGCTGATGTCTTCGTATCTTTATGAGTGTTTCATCAGCTTCATTGTATCTATAAAAGTTGGGTTGGACCTCAAAAAGATGATTTATCTCATGTTCAATGAAAAATAGGTTTTCTAATTTGTCATAAAGACCTTGTCCAGTGGGAGGCCCTGTTTCTTCTGAGGTACTTGAGGATTCTGTAATCCGATTGGAAACATAGTTATTCATTCTGGTAGTATATTGTTCACAGGATAGTAGTTTTCCAACGCTAGTCAATAGGCTGGGTAATCCTCTACTCTGCAATGTTGTCATTTCTAGCTTGAAGTCATTTATTTCTGCCTGCATTTCCTTGCACTTTCTTTCTAGAGTCTACACAAAATTTCTCAGGGTCAGCACCTCTTTTGCTATCAAAATAGTATATGTCCTGCTGCTGATGTCTAATGTTGCCAACTCCTCTTTGGTATGAGTGTTGAGGAAGTGAATCATTTTATTGGCCTGCAAAAGCATATTTTCGAATGCTCCTCTAGCCATTTGAGTCTCAAATTGAGCTAGGCCTATCAATTCTATTTGTTCATGTATGGCCTGAATCGATCGCCATTGGTCAGTGATTGATTGGCCAATTTTGGCCCACAAAATCTTCTTGATTTCAGCTAAATTTTAGTCTAAAGTAAGCTCTTTCTCTAAGGCCTTTATTTTGTTGTCCAAGGCTTTTATTTTTCTTTGTTTCTTAGCCACTGTCATCTTGGACTTGTCATAGTTTGCCTCTAGCTTGGCCAGCTTTTCTTTGGCCTCTTTCACCTCTGTCACCTGAAATTCTAGCTCTTTGACCGCTTTCATCATTTCTTCCATAATCATGCTAGATTCTAGTGTTGTTGTTGATGTTGCTGCTATTGTAGCATATCTAGTTGATGTAGTTGTTGCGGGTGCTGAAATGACAGGAGGGATTGCTACTGCTTGTGTGGGAGGAACAGTGACAACAGTTGGAGTTGTTTGAGGTGGCTGGGAGGTCGACTCTCCCTGCTTGCCTTGCAATGCTTTTTCCAACTCTTCCTCCATCTGAATTATTCTTTGATTCATCCTCATGAGAAGATCCATTGTATCTTCACCTTCTTTCTCTTGCACAAGTTCTGCAGTTTGAGGGTGCATAGTTGCAGGCAACCTCAACTGTTTTTTGAGTGCAACCATATCTTCCTCTTTTTTCTTTATGAGAGCCTAGATGCCTTTAGCGCCCTTCTTAGGATCATGTTCTAGTTCGACAATGATTTCCTCCAATGTCTTTTTTCTGTTATCTTTGAATGAGGAAGACATTTTCTCCAAATCCGACTGAGTGTTTTTATTTTTCAATGATTCCTTCAGTTGATGGGCCAGCATAGCCTTGTCTGCTAGAGTGGCATAGACCATTTCTCCTGTTTTCTTTTGTAGCTCTATTTGGTCCATTGGGTGTATGTCCTTGGAAAGGACCTCTAAGTTTGTCCTTATGTAATATGTAGTTTTTTGTAGTTGTGGTATCTTTGGCTTTAAATGACTTAAGATCATTTTATCTTCCTTAAAGTCATAGGCTGCCATTAATCTTTGTTGTTTGGAGGGTGTTTCCTTGAGGAATTGATCATACAGCTCTACTCTTAACAACTCATTTTGAGCCTTGATTTCCATGAAAGTTCCTTTAATCCGAGGTGGTTGTTTGCTTTGCTGCCTTGAGGAGGACACCTCCATACCATGTTGTCTCCCTTGCTCTTGCTAGAATGAGCTAGTAGGTGTTTGTTGGCTAGTTTCTCTCTACCTCCTCGGGATTCCTATGACTACATCACTTATTTCATCATCAACTTGAGGATCAATTCTTTGCCTTTTGCCCTCTGGCTGCTGTGTTTAGCCACTAGCAGGTGTAGTTTCTTCCCTATCCCGCTTCTTGCCCCTTTCCTCATTAACGGGAGTCTGTAATGCTGGAATATGTGGTACCTCAGTCTGTTGTGGAGGGGCTTGCCCTTGACCCTGCTCTTTTGAGGTAGTGGGATGTGTAGTCATTGTTTCTTTCTCTGGATCCATTACCTCCTTTCCTTTTGTTGTACCTGTCATTGGTGTAGGCCTTTCTTGGGCAGCTTGTGAAGCTGCAACAGTTGACGTGCCTTCTCCAACTTGTTGTGGTAGCTTGAATGTCACCTACTCACAAGAATCCAAGTCAAGATTTTTTTCCAAATCTTTCACATTTTTCTCCATTATTTTTTCTTGGGTGAACTCTTCAACTAGTGTACCTTACACCCACTCATCTTGATTAGCAAATTATTCTATTTGTGGGATTTTGGAATGTTCATAGGTTGACAACCTATATTTTATTTTTTTGGCATTGATAAAACCATCTGGGTCATAAGGTCGCCACCAAAAACTCCTTTTAAACTTGAGTTTCTCCCTCAATATTTGGTTAGCATCTTGCCAACCTTCTTTCTTGTTCATGACAAAGGGGCCTAGTTGGTCTTTGAATTTCAACCGAGCCTTTTTCTTGGCACTATGAAAATGAGTTAAATCTAAATTAATGAGTTGTCTGTAATATTCTAAGGCAAATAGTCTCATTGGCACATATCTTGGCAGCCTGTAGGGACAGAGCTCACAGCCATATACCCTAATGACAGTGTGATTCTGGTAGAAGTACCAGTCACCTAATTTGTAGTTCTTTGAAAGCTGCAATATTTTTTTCATGTCATAGGATAGCCTAGCAGGAGGAGTTCTCTTCAGGAGACAAGAAACTGGATAGACAAACATGTCAATGAACTCATAGTATGAGTAGGGGGAATTGTGGACTTCATGAAAGACTGAGGTCCAGAAAATTACAGACCTCTTTTCTCCTTTAGAGTCCAATCTTTTGATAGGGCATTGGAAGCAGTCTGGTTGATAATACATGAATAGATAGTAGATGTAAGAAAAGTATTTGAAGACTCCCTCCCTATCCAGTTTCACTAGTTGGTCATGTATCTTATTGGTGATGAATTTGGCATAATTTTACTTGACAGCAGGGGACTATCCTAGGCTATATGCAGATAATAGGATCATAACAGTTTCATCAATGTCCTCACTTGTTTTGAAACCCAGCACATAGGATATCATATCAACTAATAACTTGCCCACTTCATTGAAATTTACATAGAGAAAAGGAGGTGCCTCTGTAGGCTAGTGGTCTGCTCTCAAGAATACTTTGGCAATTCGGGCTATCTCTAAGTTGGAGAGTTTAGGACCTTCATTAAGCAGGAATTTCATAGAGAGAGGGACCAGAAGCTGAGTTTGCTTGAAGTTTAGCATTTGGTTTATTGAATCAGGAGTTATATGGAAGAGGATGCTCCCAGATGGAGACTTGATTTCTCTTTGATTTGGCTCATAGTTTTCAGCACAGAGGTGGATTATTTTAGGGAAAATGTTGACCGAAGGGAGGAAGTAAATGGGCAAGTTTGATTCCCATATTCCATACATATCACACTTGTTCAAAAAATTGTTTCTCAACTGACAAAATGTCTGGAGGTGGTTTCTGTCACCCACCAAGTCTTGAATTAGGTGGTCCCTATCAGCCAAAGGCAGTGCTTCTAGTTCCTTATGAGGTGCATTGAGAGGAGTAATGTTTAAGGCAGCTAGAGTGGCCATCTTCAAATTTTTTGTGTTTGTATTTGAAGTTAGGACTTGTGCAGCAACAGACTAGTGAAAATTGCCTCTTAAGCTTTGTAAGGGAGTTGGCAGACTAGACTTTGATATAGATGTGGCCCACTGTGTAAATTTTATGGTAAAAGAGAAAATTCTACAGAATTTAGACAGGCTTTTAAATGAATTCACTGGATTGATACGCTATGTGGGTAAATTGCAGAGGGAATGGGATTGATTTTGTAGCCAAACATGTGAAATTATGCAGAGGATTTTGAAAAAGGGAATTCACATGGGAAGTTTGGAAACTCTGCCAGCGGAGACAAGCCTAAAATGTATTTTAATGGCGGAATTTGCAGATGAGGGCAAGTTTACCAGGTTGCTCTTGAACAAAGGGTCACCTAGTGAATTTACAGGTGAAATTTCAGGGGCTGGAGTGCATTTTAGTGCGAATTTGTAGATGTTCGATCAATTTCAATGGAGACACTACGGAAAAACAGAGTTTATGGGTCACCAGTGGGTAAATAACTATTTTTAATGGCGCAGAGGGCAATTAACAGCTCCAATGCTGAGCTGAGGGGCCGGATTTGCAGGAGGAACTCGCTTGGTTGAGTAATCTGGAGTGGTGGCGGCAATTTCGTCGTAAAACGGCATGCACGTTGTCTGTAGGCGCCCAATAGAAAATGAACAAAATGTTCGTTTTCATGACATTTTATTGAATTTGGAACATTTTAGCACTTTTCACGCTTTTTGGGTATGATGTCAGCATGACGTATTTTGGCGCGTAGCGGGTACGGAAGATGACACAGCAGTCGACGTATATGGTGACGCGGCGGATGACACATTGGCGAGGTGGTGACGTCGGCGAATGATGTGGCAGCGCTGCAGGGGAGCGGGGGGCTTATGTGGATGTGACGTCATCAATGACATGGGAGCTGACGTCAGGGGGCAGGTGGCGAGCGGTTTCGAGTTTTCCCCGCACCGCTTTTGGATCGGGGTGGTATTGCAAAGGGGGGCTCCGATCACACCTGGTGATTAACGCATGGTGGGGGTACGGCAGCAATACCGCCCATTCCCCGGATGCTAATCTTCGGCAGATCAGGGCATGCAATATTGCCGCCCACCATTGGATTAAGGGCTCTGGATTGGACGACGGACGGAAGTTATGGGCGGTGAGCAGCTTCAGATGTGGGACCCGCCACATATTTTAATGTTTTATAATATATCTGGGGCATAAACTTTGGTTATATGGGTTTTATATGTTCGGCGCCGGGGTTATGGTTATTCGTTAATCAAATATCAAACAAAACCCAAATAAAATGTATGCCCGGGGTTAATATGGTATGGTTTCTGTGTGGGGGGTCAACATAGTTATTAATCTAACCAAATGTTAGATTGTTCCTATGTATTTTGGACGTGGAAGGGTTAATACCAAGGCCCCAAATGGACTTAGTATTCCCCTAACTTTGTATTGTATGGCTATAGTGGAAAGTGGTGGGGATATTTATATTTTTGGGTTTTTTATATAGTTGTTTGTGTAATAGGGATGGGAAAATGATTTAGGGAGCTATATAATAGGGTTAAATGTTAATATGACTTTATGGAATGAAACTGTATGAACAAATGCTAAGTTTGTAGAATGAAAACTTAGGCATAGGGAAGTGAAAAGAGTATGGAATAATGATTTTTACACCTTCCTTTTTTCTTCCTTTTGATTGGGTGCACTTGAAAAATAAAACCTTGATCTTCCTTTTTTCTTTTGATTTCCCTCCTATCTAAATGTACTGTTATCTCTTCCAATGGCCCAGATTAAGCAGTTGGGCTCCTTATTTTCTCTACCTATCTACTCATATGCCCAACTTAAATTGTTTCGGCAGATATTCATTCTCTATTCTACAATAGCAAATTCAAATATGGAGTGGTCTAGACTGAACTGTTGGGCCATCCATCAAGTGTGATAAACATCAATATTTGCACATTGTGAACTTGCATATAAGATAGCAGTGTCATTTTGACTGGCCACTTTCCTGGTCTTTTGGTTTGGGGTTCATTTTTACTATTTTTATGACCAATTCATTTTCTTGCATTTTGATTATTCTTTTAAGGCATACCCTCTTTACATTTTTCAAATTTCTTTGTCTTTATACAAAATATGGAACCTTTGCAGCATGCAAGGATGAACATATTTGGCACTTCCATAGTCAATCATGAAAAAAGAAACCTATTTGTATAGGAACCTAACAGAGTAGAAGGAAAATTTCAAACAGAGTGAGGAAAAGGTGAAGAGAATTATCATATACTCTATAAAATTCCCAAGTGATTCTTCATGTAAAAGAAATAAAAAGTGCTATAGAAATGTACAATTCCCTAACAAAGTTATACGAAAGAAATGATAATAGCAACAAATTAACACTTAAGAATTATCTTTGCAATACTAAAATGACTAAATCAGATTCTATGACATCTTATCTTATTCAAATAACTCAAATTAAAGATTAACTTATAGCCACTAATAAAAAAATTAAATATTTAGAATTAGTTACAGTTTCTCTTTGCGGCTTTTCTTTTCCATGTAAATAATTCATTCAAGGAGTTATGCACCTGGAAAACTACAATCATTTGATGACATGTGGGATGATTGTATTCAAGAATAAATTAGGTCACAAGTTAAAAATGAACCTCAAAACAAAGAGACTCAAGCCATTGTTTCTCAAAATAAGAAAGATAGATCAAAATAAGAAAGGCATATAAACATACAAATTATTCATCTTTAATAATATTGGTGAGTATGCATCACGATGCCCTAAAATAAAGAGGATGGAAAAGGCATAATATTCTACGACCAATGTCAACTAATAAAATAATTATGTGAATCCACCTCTAAAGAAATCAAATAAATTATTCATTTGAAGAATTTGATAATTGAAAGATAAGTATTTATTTTCTTCCCATCCTTACTTCTTAGCTATTTATTATTCTATTACTTGAATCATTGGTACTTTCTTCTTATTATTGATATAATAAAAGGAAAAAGTTTAAGGAATGCCTTAGTACATGGAAGTGTAGTAGGGAGAAGGAATTTCTTAGAAAGGAAAAATAAAATGATGTATAAATACTTAGGATCATAGATGATCAACAAGAACTAAACTCTACAGGAAACAAAAAACCTATTGAAATCTTCTAGAAAGTAAATTCTAGAATACAGTTTCGAATATTATATAAGAATCATTTAAAAATTTGAGGGATATCTACAATGAGGCAAGATCAAAGAAAAATGTTCCGACAACACTCAAAAGATAAGTAATTTATATCCTTGCATCTTGACTATTAATTTTTTCCCTTACGTTTCTTTATTTTTTTCTTGTATCACTTTACTCAAATAATAATTGCTTCTTTTATGATATCTTGAATAAATTTTGTAGGGTTTTTCCTAATATGGTCTCTCAAGTGAGAGGGACCAAGCGATATTACCACAGGGAAGATTTGAAGATTAAGGATTTTGTACAATTTTTTGTTGAGTTTCAAATCCATATTCATGGACCAAAATATCTCAAAATTGAACATTTCAAATTAATATACATATATGGTGCATTGGCAGTTATGATATACGTGAGGAAATAAGTGAGACTTTGCATAAATAAATGACCATATTAGTAAATTAAATAAATTATGAAACACGTATTAATTCAGCTCTATTACATACTCATGAATGAATAAATTGTTGATACATTTTAGCTAATTTTGATGCTAGAAGTATCCCTCATTGAAAGCAATGATGAGGAATCCAAAAATGATATTGGTTGGGTCATAAAGGATTTTGACTAATAAAGTATGTATACATTCACTTTTGAGGGCAGAAGGACTTAGTAAGGATGACCAAAAGTGAATGTTCCATGGAAACTTATATTAGATATATCTTCTCCATAGCATCCAAACAAAATCAGCTGGCAAAAGGACTTGACCATGTTAAACAATGGAGATAGATGAAACTCACGGTTAAATAAAAAATGCACTTAGGTAGGTGAAAAAGGACTCTGACCAGAAAGGTTAATATTTCAAAGGAAAATTCTCTTAATAAGTTAAAAATATTTAATGCCTAGGCTAAGGTCATGACTAGAAGAGTTTTATAGGTTTTTCTGAAAAGTTTTATTGTTTCATATGCGACATTGTCCTTTCTTATGATAGTTTAAATTCGTCATTAATACATTAAGTTCACCCCTTATCATCATTAAAGTGTTCATATCTACACCATTACACATCAACATGGCCAATAACATGGAAAGAAACAACATCGCCATGATCATCAATGTACTGGAACATAAAAGGAACATTAAAATAAAGTAGGCATAGATATAGAGACATCAGGATTGGTCTGAGACGAGGGAAAAACCCACTATGGGAAAAACCATTGCAAATATTATTCTTGTTAGATGGGCATGAAATGATGCAAGGAAAGAGAGTACAACGATCCATAACTTTATTTATGGAGAAAAACAATAATGATATTCATGAAACATATATAATGAAGTTAAGGATCAGAATCCTCATATGGATGGGTGTATTATGTTATCACAAACTAACGTCAACTGTTGTACATTGTTTTCATTGTGTCAAACATTGCTGAGAACTATTATCACTATCAATGAGTCTAATAAATATGTTTGCAGCAGATACTAACAAATCATATCTAGGAAAACCAAGATCTACCAGATCATTGAAGTCAAATAAAGTCAAGATGACAAACTCTGAATCTAAACTCGAGTTGGTGTCATCAAAGTTGTGTGTGTTTGACTGAAACATTATGATATCTCTCTCGACCACTTTATGCGAGTGTCTGTCACTACACAATCAGCCTTAGGAAGTATTTATGCCTACTAATGTCGTAAAATACACCTAAATCCTAGAATCTCTCCCTTAGAGTTATTGCATGAGTGACTGAGATATATTGGTCACTCTTAGGACAACCTTATGTGAAGGATCAAGGACCTGAACCTTTCGATCTACCTTTGAACCCATGGTCACTCCCATCAGCTCTGTTCGAGCATCCAAGGGTCTATAGTCACTCTCGTAGGCTTATGTGCTAGCGTCCAAGGAGCAGCATTCCATATTGTGTGTCAACGATTCAGATCCCGAAGGCCCTAACCCAAAGCAAACCTTTCACCTATTATTTTGGACCCTTTAAAGAACTCCTTCCGTCGAACCTATGTGAACCAAGAAAAAATAGAAGAGAATATGTTTCCAAATGATCTTGAGGTACATTCTATTTATAGTATTTCCTCTAGGTTCACTTCAGCCTAACTCTGACCCAAGTAGTTACTCATGTGATTAGAGCCAACCCATTGTAATATATCTATATATCTATATCTATATATATATATGAATAAAGTAATTCATAATTCAACCTTTGCTTAACCAAATTGGGTGATATTTAGGCTGATTTATGTCCCATCAAAAAGAGGAACATAATGGAATCATTATTTTGGTTGTTTGAATTGTCCAAGGTGGAATTTTACTGCAGTTGCAAAAATTAACACTCCCTCTCAACTAGGGAGAATTCCACCTACCAATCTTTGTCCATCGAACAATATATCATCATGGATCATATTTTTCATTTCGTCATCATGCAATGTACAACACAAATCGTCATTGTACATCTCGATCTATCCCTTTCTTATTCATGTTTATCTCTTGATTGTTTGTGCTCGTATACATGAAAAATATCAGATCTAGAAGAAGAAAATTATGTTACCAGAGGTGAGCTCAAGCTACCATCCTTTATCCATTACGATGCTATTTGGAATCTTTGTCATCGGCTTGATACCTCGAATGTTTTCATTGCAAATAATATCATCAGGGATAACATATTATGGAATCACTTCGGAGAGCAATAGCTTCCACCCATACTCAGAAAAAGGATAAATCATCGCATAGGGAGGTAAACATTCAACCCTTGAATTTCATCACGGAAGTTTACCCTCAACATGGATTCATATCAGGTCATCTCAACCCATCTTATTTCTTACTAATATTTCCATCCATGACCTATTCATGTGGTAGAACACCTGCATCATATTTTCCTTGGGTTGTACACCCCCAAGTACACTCTCAACTCATTGGCCAGATGAGGAGCGGTATTCCCAACGAACCCAACTTATGGGTGTGATGCCAAATGGGGTATACTATACAAAGACCGAGATAGGGTGAGATAATCCTCTAACTCTATGCATAACAAATAGGGGTAAAACCCTATTGTCCAAAGTTCCCTCAACCCCAGGAGCCCTTCATCTCAATTCCTCACTCTCAGAGCTCAAACAGGGTAGGAGCAGTTGGCTTAGTGTCCTCGATGAGTATTGCCCCTCATCAGGAGCGGATGCTCTCTGAAAACCAATAAATTTCTCTTCGACAATCTCTTTGTGATAATATATTCAATATTCTTGTCTCAATAGTACTTGTTTACTAGTCATACACAACAACAAATCAAATACCATGCCAGATTATATATAATCATATAAATGACAGAAGGATACCATAATCATCCTCCCTCTGAAGGAGGTGCCAACCGTAAGCTTGACCTTCTTTCAAAAACCTAGACTATCTTAATATATGAGAGTATATTGGTCCAAACTGTAACCATGTCATATCTAGATCATGCTCAAACAACTCTCTAAGGAACTTTTGTATCCTTCCTCACAACTAGCCATGCTACTAGCATCATTATCAACCTTGGTCATGCTATGGATTTCTCATCCAAGATATCATGATGGATATGTCATTCTCAAAATTTAATATCTCATGGAGATATTTCAAATCACGCCTAGTGTCATCAAGGGTTCATGTCCCAAGTGTCAAAAAATGCTAAACAATTGGAGTGCTCAGAATTGGTTCAAACCTAAATGACCGAATAGATCTCGTCTTCCTAATTATGGTGTCGTGAATGGTTCGAAAAATGGTCTTCGTATGCAAAAGTTATGTCAAAAAGAAAATCATCCAATAACCATTAATTTTTGAAAATTTCTCAAAATAAATTAAAATAGAATATTCCTTAGAATATTCCCAAAATACTCCTTTTGGGCATCCAATGGAAGGGTGCCATGTAGCAAGCCCAGACGCCGCCACGTGGCCCAAAGTTCGATGATGTTTTGACATACAAAAAACTTATGGAGGCATGGGGAATCGAACCCACGACCTCCCATGAATAGGGACTACAACTTACCAATGGAATACGTCGGCAGAACTCGAAAGGTTTGCGAGCCAAACAATATTTGAATTTTAAAATCAGTTTGGGCGGGGCCCAGAGGGGGCCAACTCCTAAGGGCTAGCCCCCGCTCCACAAGACCATACCCAAAGAAACGTGGGCCCAAACCTTAACTACTGGCAGTCAGTGCTCCAATGGATAGTTGATGTGGTCACATGGCACGACGGAAACTGCGGTCAACTGTAACTTAACCAAACCACTCAGCGTGAAATCCAAGGATGACCCCCAACCTCCGGAATCTAGTCACATGTGCAAAGTTAACGCGTGGTTAACTCACCGATCAGTTGGCAGATTTCTTAGCAGTGGCGCAAAAATTAGTAGTCCATCCATTTTGGTGGGCCTAATTGGGTCACTAACTTTAGCTAACTAGAGTCAATTCAGGGACAAAGAGGTAGTGAAGTAAATGAGCCATAAGTTTGGCTAGGAAAGGCCTTTTCAGACGATTTTTTTTTTTTTTTGACTAATCAGACCATTTTGAAGCCATTAAGCCATTGGCACAGGTTAGAGAACAATCATAGGTAGTTTGCAAGTGTTTTCGCTCCATAGAAGTTCTAGGAGCTACAAGGGCCCAACATTGTGGGAGCTGTATAGGGTTGCATGTACCTATTGGATGAGAACCAATAGTCATTTATGATGGATTTGAGTGTTATGAATCCATCTTTACAGTCCATTTCACCTGTTAAGGCTTGTATTCAGTTGTACAATCATTTTGATCTTTTAATCAAATCAAGGACATGCGCATTTGGGAGCCTTGGACCGAGGAGAAGTAGCCCAGGAGGGGTGAATTGCTTCATCATATGCTATTGCATCTGTGATTGAGTTTTCTTTTAGAAAAAATCTATTTTAGTATGTTAAATAGAGAAATGAATTAATTCTACTACACATAAAAGAGTCATAAACAGCTGAAAAACTCATTTATTTTTAACTACAAGACATGTACATGACTTAAACATGTATGTTTACAGAATTGAATACCTTGCAAAGCATTTACAAGTAGTTTCATTTTTAGATCAAGTTGGTATCGTAGCTAAGTTGTTGTTGCTTTGTATGAAAAGCAGTCAAATAAACTATAGACAGAGCCTGAAATGCGCCATGAAGCCTTCGAAATGCTCTTTTTATATAATTACAAAGTAGATAAATGCTCTTTCAGTCAATCTCTGGTGTAGTTGTCTTTTGATTGTTTTTGTACAATGATATTTTGACTGTTTTGCAAGTTTCAATGCTTACTAGGCTTAAACTTCAGAGAGGGGAAGGACATTTAACTAGGGAACGAGAGAATCTTCGGTCAAGGAGGGCCAGTGTGCCATTATCTCCACCTTCAGATTCACCCTCAAGAGCCTCAATATAAGCTTCAAGAATGTCTGGAAAGGAAGGAGAAATTCCTGTAGACATGGATCCAAAAGAAGAAGAAAGAGTCTTCAGAAAACCTTTCTTAGACTTGACTCAAATGGTGAGAACATTGTACCAGGAAAGAAATGAGAAATTGGTGGAAGAAGGGTCTAAACATCCAAATGAAGGAGAAGGCTCTTTAGGAGGTAAGAAACATTATGATCATTCAAAGAAATGACATGGAGGAAATGGTGATCCACCACCCCCATCGTAACCTTCTTCCTCTACATCCTCATCTTCTTCTTCTTCAGTTCATAATTATAGATCCTCTAAAAAAAGTCCCTTTTTGAAGATTGATGTAAAATTCGAATTACCTATGTTTAGTGGTGAAGTGAATGCAAAAAACCTTCACAACTAGATTAGGCAATTGGAATTTTACTTGAGGATCCAGAATATGCATGATGATGCCACAAAGATTCAGTTGGCTTCATTGAGAATGGATGGAGCAGCATTGGTTTGGTGGGAGGCCAAGACCAAAGAGGAAATCAAGAAATTTGGTAAGGTTACCTTAAAATGGACTGAATTTCTTTTAGCCATTAAAAAAAAAATTATCCTCTTGCTCACATGTAGAAGGCCATCATGAATTGGCAAAATTTCAGACAGCTTAAGGGTCAAAATATCCAAGACTACACCCAAGAATTCAGGAGGGGAACTCTCTTATTAGGGGTAGATTTACAGACCCAGGAAACCTTGCTGAAATATATTGGTGGCTTGCATAGCTACCTTAGACACACCATCTTGATGTTTAACCCTACTATCCCCGATGAGGTTTGTGTCCAAGCTACCCATTTAGAGGCAAGGGGAAAAAACACATTTGAAGAGGGTGGAAACAAGCCCGCCAAGGGGAAAAACAAAGAGAAAACCTCCAAGGGAAAGGGAAAAAATAATGCATCTGTCAAAAAGGAGAGTGAGAAAGTGATCTGTAAACACTGTTCTAAACCAGGCCATGAGGAGAAAAACTGTTGGAAATTACATCCTGAAAAAAGACCTCAATTTAACAAATCCAAAGGGAAACATAAAACTGCTGCTACTACATCTACACCGCAAGATTTAGGGGATGATTCAGGTGATGAAACCAAAATTACAGCTATGGGTTTAAAAACCTTGAAGGGAAAAGAAATGGAAATTCAAGCCAGCACTAGTACCTCAAACTGTCATGTACAAGCTCCTAATGGGGAAGAAAGAATTGAACTGTTTCATGTGAGGGTGATTTCAAAACATACTAAGATTGACACACTTTTTGATCGTGGGTCACAAGCAAACCTTATATCAGAAGACTTGGTCAAGCAGCTTAAACTTGAGACCATTCCACATCCGAAGCCATATCCACTTGGATGGATTTGCAAGGATGCAAATTTA
>APFE030745745.1:19820-32169 GCA_000404065.3 Pinus taeda
AATGAAATGCCGCATAACATTTTTTTTTTTAATCAAGGCCTCATAAGATTTTATTTAAAATGTTTACATGTTTTACCAAATGAATTACACTAAAATTAAAGAATTTTATAACATTGTTACTAAATTAATATTAATAGCTATTATATTTTTCTATAGGATTCAAGATCATTTCTATCAACTCAACCATATAGCCTAGGCCAGAGGGTGTTAGGAGAATTGAAGTTATGACCTCTTCAGAAGAAAGGTTCCTTAATAATGTGGACTCAACCAATTGAACTAACCCTCAAGGCTATAATTAATAACCAATATAGATCCACTTAAGCAAGGATCTAGCATGTCCCAAGAGGGATGAAATGTCTTCAAGTGCAAACATCTTTTAGAGTGCAAAACTTAAACAAAAAAAATTGCATCCCTCTCATCCCTTGATAGATTCCAAGATTTTGTAATAATTCTCTCTTACTCTCTCTCTCTATATATATGTAATTTTTCATTGTTTAAATTGTATATTTGAATGTTATGTAGAGTAAATATCTTGAAATTGTTATTACATGATTTTTTCTACTAAAACATTTTATTTATGACTCAAAATGAAATTTATTATTATTATGAATATAAATAAATACCATGTTAATTTTATATTAAAAATTGAATATTTTCTTATATAATATTAAAATATTTTCTTTTTACATTTTTTATATATATAGATATATGTCAAATTGATATCAGCAGAAAGTAGTTAACATGTATGTTCAAGTAGTTTACTTAAATATTTTTTAAGAGTATAATGTTTAAATATCTTACTCACCTTTTTTCTTTTTCTTTTAATTACTTTATCTCTTTTTAAAATTGCTATAAAATTATATTATGTCATAGGGAAATCAAACTGAAATATATTTTAACCACATTGTATTATAATCAAGTCAACATTGTAAAATTAAGATTATTGATATTTAATTTTTATTATAGTCAGTTCATCACTGCATAGAAGTTGCCCTAAGGAATTCAACTATCATTTCCCTCATTCTACCATGGCAACAAAAGCAATACTGTAATATAAAATATTCAACAAAATAGGAAAATGCAAATGGATGTTCATTATCCCTCACAAAGCTTTGAATTATTAGAAGCAACGTTCCCAGTGGTGAACTGGACATGCAGTGCAGTGTTAGCAGTGTGCAGTGAAAGCCAAGCTCGAATCGGAAATACCGGTCTCCCTCGTTCAGGGCCTTGTACTCCCCATAATTCACAACACTGAAGAAGGAAAAGAGCTAAATTCTGGCAGAACATCAGAAGGAGTCGAATATAATTGACATAATCTACAGCTCAGATCGAGTCCCCGATGACTGTAGATAGAAAAGGCCTCCCCTCCACCAATTGCTTCCATAGAATACATGATAAATGTGACTATGTTGTGATTTTGAAACTCCACATCATCTGTCCACATAGCGTTGTAGCATCGTTGGACTGAAATCAAATGAGAATAAAAGCATGTGCCAGGAAAAAGTTCTTCGTATTCCAAGGGTTGTCTGTGACAACCCTTGGATGCCGTTCTTGTAATCAATCGTTACATTCTTGTAATCATCTCACGGTTGGATTAATTTGCAGCAAATCGTGTAATAATTTAATTATAATACAGAAAAATTATAATAACAAAACGTCCTCCCACCACACCTATTTCTTAAATGATACTGGTTGTTTAAGTTTTAATTTATTATATTATTTTAAATACTAATCCAAGCTCAAATTTATTATATGATATGATTATCCATGAGTTCCACTTGTGCCATAATTTAATTTGTATTTAATTTTCACAAAATAAACCCTCAATAACTAATTTCATTTTATAAAATAAATTTATTGTAACTCATTACTTAAATTTTATACTCGAAAATAAATAAAATATTTAATAAATGCTTATTTTAATTTATATATTATTATTGAATTATGTTATAAATAAATATTTAGGTTTGTTTAATTTTATTTTTCAATTTTTATAAATCCAAATTGATTTTATTAATTTATAAAAAGATTATATCCGGGATGCTCGATGGTATCATTTCAAAATTTCTGAGTTCTCACTTGTACTACATTTATTGACCTTGAGATACGAAGAGAACAACATAGAGAAGAACCTTAGAAAACTTGAAAACTTGAAATTAATGGTTCATAGTGACCAGAAAGATGGTATCATTTCAAAATTTCTGAGTTCTCACTCTACTACATTTAGTGACCTTTAGGTGCAAACAGAACAACATAGAGAAGAACCCGAGAAAACAAGAAAACCAGAAATTAATGGCCCATAATGACTAGAAATTAATGGCCCACTTGGTTGTTTCCCACCCATTACGGAAAAAGTTTGAAATAAAAGAGATGGGGCAAATAATATGTATAAATCTCTGATGTTAGTTTATAAAATATTAATTGTGCTTTATTTTATTAGTTAAAAAAATTGTTCACTTTTGATTAGTTATCTTAATTCTAATTTAAATGAACAAAAAAAAAAAAACTAAACTGAATGAAGTATTTAATTAATTTTATTTTATATATTATTAATTTGAATATATTTTAATATTTATGTTAACTATTTTCATATTAAATAATTTATATTATTATTGTCTTTTATTTTCACCATAGTGTTATTATTTTTACAATTTCTAAGTTAAATGATAATAGAGTTTTAAAGACAAAAACAAATTTTCTTTCTTCAAAAGATTTTGGCTTCTATTTTTTTTTCTTTTTCTTTTTTAATGATAATATTATTATTTTTAATCAAGATCTCATAAACTTCTACTTAAAATGTTTACATGTTTTACCAAATGAATTACACTAAAAAATTAAATAATTTTACAACATTGTTATTAAAGTAATATTAATAACTATTATATTTTTCTATATGATTCAAGATCATTTCTATCAACTCAACCATATGGCCTAGGCCAGAGGGTGTTAGGAGAATCGAAGTTATGACGTCTTCACAAGAAAGGTTCTTTAATAATGTGGACTCAACCAATTGAACTAACCCGGCTATAATTAATAACCAATATAGATCCACTTAAGCAAGGATCTAGCATGTCCCGAGAGGGATGAAATATCTTCAAGTGCAAACATCTTTTAGAGCGCAAAACTTAAAAAAAAAAAAATTGCATCCCTCTCATCCCTTGACAGATTCCAAGATTTTGTAATAATTCTCTCTTACTCTCTCTCTATATATATGTAATTTTTGATTGTTTAAATTGTATTTTTGAATGTTATGTAGAGTAAATATCTTGAAATTGTTATTACATGATTTTTTCTATTAAAACATTTTATTTATGACTCAAAATGAATTCTATTATTATTATGAATATTTATAAATACCATGTTAATTTTATATTAAAAATGAATATTTTCTTATATAATATTAAAATATTCTTACCTTTTTATATAAAATAGATATATGTCAAATTAATATTAGCAAAAAGTAATTAACATGTATCTTCGAGTAGTTTATTTAAATATTTTTTAAATTGAAATCAAATGAGAATAATACAGAAAAATTATTCCTGTAATCAATCGTTACAACCACTAGATGTCGTTCTTGTAATCAATCGTTACATTCTTGTAATCATCTCACGTTTGGATTAATTTGCAGCAAATCGTGTAATAATTTAATTATAATACAGAAAAATTATAATAACAAAACGTCCTCCCACCACACCTATTTCTTAAATGATACTGGTTGTTTAAGTTTTAATTTATTATATTATTTTAAATACTAATCCAAGCTCAAATTTATTATATGATATGATTATCCATGAGTTCCACTTGGGCATAATTTAATTTGTATTTAATTTTCAAAAATAAAATCAATAAACTAATTTAATTTTATAAGATATTAGCGTTAACGTCATTTAACATATAATTGTTACTGTAAATAAATAAATTATTATTAAAATTTTTATTTAAATTAATATATTATTTCCTTTGATAGGTTTCATATAAATATTTTGGTTTGTTAATGTATTTTTCATGTTTTTATAGATTAATTTATTTTTTATAATTATAAAAAGATTATATCTGGGATGTTCTATGGTATCATTTCAAAATTTCTGAGTTCTCACTTGTACTACATTTATTGACATTGAGGTACGAACATAACAAAATAGAGAAGAATGTGAGAAAACGAAAAAACCTGAAATTAATGGTTCATAGTGACGAGAAAGATGGTATCATTTCAAAATGTCTGAGTTCTCACTCTACTACATTTAGTGACCTTCAGGTGCAAACATAACAACATAGAGAAGAACCCAACAAAACAAGAAAACCAGAAATTAATGGCCCATAGTGACCAGAAATTAATGGCCCACTTGGTTTTTCCCACCCATTAGGGAAAAGTTTGAAATAAAAGAGATTGGGAATAAAAATATGTATTAAATCTCTGATGTTATTTTATAAAATATTAAGTTGTGTTATTTTTTATTAGTTAAAAAAAATTGTTCACTTTTATTTATAATTATTTATTTTAATAAAATAACTGAATGAGTATTTAATTAGATTATTTTATATATTATTAATTGATATATTTAATATTATGTTTAACTATTTTCATATTAAATAATTTATATTATTATTGTCTTTTATTTTCACCATAGTGTTATTATTTTTACAATTTCTAAGTTAAATGATAATAGAGTTTTAAAGACAAAAACAAATTTTCTTTCTTCAAAAGATTTTGGCTTCTATTTTTTTTTCTTTTTCTTTTTTAATGATAATATTATTATTTTTAATCAAGATCTCATAAACTTCTACTTAAAATGTTTACATGTTTTACCAAATGAATTACACTAAAAAATTAAATAATTTTACAACATTGTTATTAAAGTAATATTAATAACTATTATATTTTTTTATATGATTCAAGATCATTTCTATCAACTCAACCATATAGCCCCGAGGGTGTTAGGAGAATTGATGTTATGACCTCTTAAGAAGAAGATTTCTTTAACAATGTGGACTCAACCAATTGATCTAACCCTCAAGGATATAATTAATAACCAATATAGAACCATCTTAAGAAAGGATCTAGCATGTCCCAAAAGGGATGAAATGTCTTCAAGTGCAAAACTCTTTTAGAGTGAAAAAATTGAAAGAAAAGTTCCATCCCTTTCACTTTCTACCTTATGCATGTAACATGTCTAGAGTTACTAATATCGTATTTCATGCTACTGGAGCATATAACACAAACAAAACAACATAAATGTTGCATCAAATTGACAATAATCATGTAAGAGGAATATAAATATCTATTAGAGTGAAGGATTGCTCAACAATTATAGGAATATGCAGAACATTGTATGAATCTAATAAAATTCCATGATGGTTGAGCGAGTAGTAAAGACAAGTTCTCTTAAATTTTAGGAAAATCTACTTAATGACGATCTCAAGTATACAAAAGAATTTCCATGGAAATCAATCTGAGTTTAGTCAGATCAGACCAGGTGAACTTAGCGGCAATTCAAAAGATCCATTAATATATGAGAAAATGAATTACATTCAATTATAATTTTACTAAGGATACATGTGAATATCTATGCACTATAGAGATGAGAAAGCATCAAGAAAAAGTTTAAGGATGGAAGGTTATCTTAAAGGGATGTAAGGTTATCTTAAAGTTTAGAAAGCTTGCCGAATCGTACTAGTCCCTAACATGCATATTCCAAAATGATTGGCACTATTTTTGTAAAAATATTTAGATTTCTAATGATTTTATATTAGTCTATATAAAATTTTGGCGATTTTAGGGCAAAAGAATTTTATACTATAAAATGTGGGCGAATAATATCTAGAAAAAAGTAACTTGGCGAATAGTTTTTTTGTAAAAAAATGGAAAATTAGTCCACCTACAAATATTAGCCCCTAAAATTTTCCACCTAAAATTTTCGGAGAGCATTATATGTTAAACAATTATATATTATATATATATATAATCCTTCATTATGAGAGTAGCTAACTATAATAACAAATTTACCTCGATAATATATATAGTTGGCACTTTATTTCTCAAAGAAGCTTAAAATTCCAATTAAAATTGAACAAGGGTTGTATTACTCATATCTAAAATACAAACAAAATAGGTGTTATGCCTTTGTCGGAAATTATTGAACAATTCTTCTCAAGCATATGGATGAGATGTAGTTGGTTAAATATTATGACTAATATTAATTAATTCTCGAAATAAAACAGTTATGTTCTACAATTATAGGTATAAATCTGAAAGGAGAGATCCAAGGAAAAAGTTATCTCGTTCTGGGAGTTAAGCCTCCAGAAAAGAAGAAGTGAGGGGAGTAATATAAAAAGCCAAATTCCCCCTCAACTAACTGAACTAGGAACAACCTTAAATATTCAACATCAATAGCTCCACTGACTTCCACCAATGAAGTGGACAAAAGATCACATTATGTGCTTGGGTATCATCACGACATACGGAAGCATGGCAGTGATGATTGGCCAAGACTGGGGTTTGATCGAAAGAATTAATTGTACATGATATTCAAGATTAGCATATTGATAATGATTCAAGAATGGAATCTCATTATTTTGATGTGTACAATTTTGAAATACATATGGAAGATTGATAGTCATTTTCCTGTGTAATTTGACTACTGTGTGCATGATCGTAGTTTGATTCAGCAGATGGAGAATCAAGAGAATGCAAAAAACTGGCTGGTGTAATCGATTGATGAAGGGAGTCATGGTACAAGGAGTCATGGCTTATAGATGATGGAGGATGGCAGAGATGCAGATCAAATTTTAGACTTTACTTATGAAGAGTGGCATCCTATTGTGGAATGGAGGAGTGATTCTTCATTACAGGCTTCGTGAGCCATTTTGGAACTTCCTCCATAGAAGCAGGAGACAAATGAGAAGATGGGCTAGGGACATGCTGCACAAATTTCTCAACTTTACAAACACCACAAGGGGGCACCCACACTGGGACAAGAAAAGGAGGAGGAAAAGGAAAAAAGGGGTGTTGGATTCCTCCTTTACAGTATGAGGTGCCTGATCCACAAGAGTTGGGGAAGAAGGGAAACCAGGAGGTTCAATGTATTGGGAAAGATGAACCAAGTGTTTAAACTCTTGTCCGAATAAATTTGAGTTTAATTTTTTTTGGGGGAGTTTTGGAATAGAGGTTAAGGAACCAATCAAAAAATTCCTCAACTAATTCATCTAGCTTCATTCTTAAATGACATATTCTTTTATAGACATCTTGGTGGTTGTACTTATCGATATCTTTACAAAACATATTGGTAAGCTAAGAAATCAAATGGATAGAAGCAGCGTGTAATGTATGAAATTATTTATTAACACGAACTTTGAATGTGAGGGTGAGTAATCTAGCCATGAAATCTTTAGACTCCACTCTGTTACACAAACAGAGACAGATAACTTGAAAGAGATGTTCACAAAAAGTTGATTCACCCTCACCATCAAGCTTAATTTCAGACAGGTCATGAATGAGTTCCATAGGGATGCTACAATTAAACTATTTAGAAAAACATCTCGGGATTATGATTTTAGGAAGAACCAATTTAAAAACTCTACGGGCACAGGATGTCATCTAGCCCTCCTTCTAGAACCATTTTGTTGATGGTGTTGGACCCACAAACAAAGGGGATCTCCCCGGTATGAACTTCAAACTACACCTCACAGCGTTTGATGTAGGAGTCCCATCTGGTATAATGGCCTAGTTTCCATTATCTTAGAGATTTGCCTTAGCTCTTGTTGTTCAT
Organism: Pinus taeda; assembly: GCA_000404065.3. Lineage (NCBI taxonomy): Eukaryota > Viridiplantae > Streptophyta > Pinopsida > Pinales > Pinaceae > Pinus > Pinus taeda. Next base: position 27,590 of record APFE030745745.1, read on the forward strand.
CACATGAGAGTGTTATGCTTGTAACTTCAAAAAGAAAGGTGAGTATGCTTGTTGAGTGCGTAATGTAACTTGTGTCCAAGTTCTCTTACTGTAAGGGAGAGGGTAAAAGTGAGCCTATATATGAAAGATAGTAGTACCACCCAGAGAGAGACACGCGATAACAACAAGGGTCTGTCCAGCATTGAGTAGAGTATTCCACATTAGACACATATATCATTAAAACCAAAGTGCACAGGAAAAAACATACACCATCGAGTAGAGTAGTCCACATGGAGGTGATGGACATTATAACCAAGAAAACAAGAATGGTCTATCTAATGTGTTGTGGAGTAGTCCACACAGATGAGACAACAATGATAAATAATACAACACATATTCAACAATGTAAGTACTAAAATAACTAAAGTAGTTCAACTATCTTAGTACAGGTTAAGTGAACATGCATTACAAATTTTTAAAGAATAGTCTTAGAAACGAATACAAAACATACATGGAAACGTGTTGTCGTGAGACAAGCTTCTGAATTAAGAAAACGTTTCAAGACACTTATGTACCACATACATCACTAGTCCTAGTAGTGGGACATTGGACCCATTCCTCACTCCTCAAATAATAGACTACAAAATTTTAAGGATATGTGGTAGGAGCCAAGGTGAAAATCCATTTTCCGATATAATGGAAGGGGTATATATAACCAAGGGTGATGCTTGACCCTTATGACACTTGGACTACCCTCATGAATATTCAACTTCCCATGACTTTTCAACTGGAGTGAATCTTCAAATATTGTGTGCATCCATTGGACTTCACTTTACATCACATTCAGTTACAATAGATATGGCCCATAATGGTGATGTGGCCAAGACAGTTCATGACACAACTCGACATGACACCGCTAACATGTACTAGCTAACTATGGTGTCTATATCAAGCTGTTGAGTGATGGATGTACTCTTGGTGTGCTTTGTCTTCTCCTTCACATGGAATAGTGCCATGGGGTCTTTGATGGTCTTGTTCTTGCTTGATGGTTCAATGTCTGTGTTCCTTTTGCTTATTTTTTGACATGCCTAGTATTTCCTTCTAGCTACAAGCAAGTCTTCTAGCATGTGTGCTCCTTATTCATCCCATTCATCGTATCTCCATGATCTACCAATGTACATGTTCCTACAATTCACTCATGACAAGATGACATCAAATTGAAAACTTCCTAGTCTAGCATGATGCATTTTTCTCATGTTTCGGTTGATAGGGAGGAAGGACAACTCACTAAGATAGAGCATAGCATAGTTAAAGCTGGAATGGGGCATTCTGGGAGGATAATCTGTGTTGTAAGGAAAAGATCCGCAGTGATCACTGGGAGGCAAGATTACGCAGTGAGAGTCACTAGTGTCAGCTACGAGTTGGGATCTTGAGGGAGGGAGCTCCTACGCAGTTTTCAGAGAGAAGATAGAGTGGGCTACAGAGGGACTTCTGGTCATTTTGGTGAAATTTCTAGAGGGAAGACAAAATACTAGACATGACTATGCAATCTCTAGGAACAACGCAGGACAGTCAGCAGGGGAACTATCAGACACTTTTGTGCAATTTCTCGATTCAAGGCAGAGTAAGGCAGCATATGACGAGCTACGCATGTCTCTGCAATTTTTTGAGGGAAGAGAAAGCTATGCTGTAGAGGGGCCTTCTGAACATGGCTGCACAATTTCTGGAAGTATTTTAGGAGAGTAAGGAGGGAAATTTCCAAACATGTTTGTGTAGTTTTTGGAGGTATGGAAGGGCAAGGTAGTAAGGGTCATCTGGGCAGCTCTACGCAATTCTAGGGAACAGTGCAGAGGAAGGTAGTAGATGATCAGTTAGGCATGTCTACACAATTTTGGGGAAGAGTGTAGACACAGGTCTTAGAGAAGTGCAGGATCTTGGAAGGCAAGGAGTAGGGTTCATGACTATGCTTGAGGAATTCATAATTCATTTGGATAGAGAGGCATTTTTTGCACAATTCTTGGAGGCAGACAGGTTGCTCACCTTCGAGATTGCGTAGTGAATTTCACCTAAAGGACAGCCTCAAGCACTTCATAATTATGGGTAGTAGATTAGGGTGATTGAGGGTTGAGACTCTGCAGTGTACCTCAGTCGGGGTCTAGTGTAATAGGGTTTTTCGTTCGGGTAGATTATCAGGAAAATGACTAAGTGTCAAAAGAAAACAAATTGTGCAGACTCACATTGTGAACATACACTTATCATACTTGACGACGAGACAACATAGACCATCATGACAATAAGATGAAACATGCCCTTAGTGAGACTTTCTTGGAGTTAAGAACGACAAGTGTGACACTTGTGTGATAGACCTTCAGATGTCTGAGATGAAACTTGCGTAATAGTGTTCACAACTTTGTGTGTGGGTGCGAGGAATGTTTACATAGTGAAGACAACCCAAACGCACAAATACAAACCTTCAAACACACCAGAATGAGATCACAAGCATGACAAAGTAATCAACATGCCGAAAGATGACTGTTGATCAAACAAGAGAAAAAGGTGAAAAGATTTAAGAAGAGCTCATGGGGTAGTGTTTGAAACCATCAAAGGAAAAACCAAGGAAGGCTCTGAAATTTGGATGCGGGCCAAAATTTTGGAGTGTGTTGCAGTCGCTACAATAGGACTGTATATTTGTACTTACCTATTTTTATTTAACTTATCTTCAAAAATTATTATCAACCTCCCAATTGGCATACCCAAAAAGTAACCATTATTTTACTGTAACTTATTATATGAATACTTAAGTAACCATTATTTTATTGTAACTTATTATATGAATACTTAACTTCCCCTGTTATGGGTTAACCACTATTGTTTTGGTTACATTTTTTTTATTACAACTTTCTGTTGACTAACATATTTCTATTTGTACAAGTTAATGAATATTACAATGGTTTACAACTCATTTTATTTACAATCTTAATTAATCATGAAAAGTAAATGCTAGTTCCATCCTTCAAAACAATCTAGAAATAATGGCTTTCAATCTCCAATTTTATAATTAATATACATCATACAAACAATAATTTTTATTCCCTATGTCGTAGCATATATATATGAAAACATTTAATAGTGGTTCTCATCCACGGGGGATTCACTCAGTGAACCTCTAACATATCACATGCATTTGTGGCATATTAAACAATACCCTTAATTTGACTACATATTGGAAAATCCCTCTAAGAAACACATTATTTAACCTCCTACCAATATGAACCCAATACATCTTCCCAATTTAGAAAACCCCTACTTTCAGTAGATATTGTAGGTATCGATTTTTTCATTAACATTTTTTATACTCCTTTATTTTTTCATTAGCTTTAAGCTACATTTTTTTTATTTTCCAATATAAAAACACTTTACCACTTATATATACCACAATATATTATGTCATTTCTTCCCCAATAAATATCCCCCAATATGAATCAACGTGGTATGATATTGCTCCCCTAGTGAAACCCTCGTGCTCTCATCCGAAATATTCATAGTTCTTTTTTATAAAAAAAAATAAACAACAAAATAGGAAATCCAAGGCCTTAACGAGTTAAACACTTATCTCCTATTTGATGACCAAAAATTTACAAGTGAGGCCATGACACCCTTCCAATGAGAAATTGGCTATTACGTCCAATCATCTTCCCCCGACCTCCTCAAATTCCACAAAAGTCACTTAGATATAGATTCTAATACATTGGCATGTGAACCTCCAAGTCTAGCCTACAATTTTTTCTTTCCTTCCACAAGGAAAATCTCTCTCTCCTACTACCTCTCAGCCTCTCCCTCTCTTCCTCCCATGTTCCCTTCCTCTCCCTCACTCACTCATTCCCTTACCCCCTACGTCAACCCCTCACACTCTCTCTTTCTCTCTCACTCTCTACCTCTCTTGTTCCCTTTCTCTTCCTTTCTTACTTTTCCCTCTCTTTCCTTGATCCCTTTATCTCCCTCATTTCCTTACTCCCTTTCCTTCTACATCACCCCCTCACCCCCTCTCTCACTCTCTCCCACTCTTTCCCCTCTCTCTTCCCTCCTCACCCCCCTCTCTCTCTTCTCCCCTCTCCCTATGTCCCTCTCTCTCTCTCTCTTCATTTGTCTGTCACCCTCTCTTGCTCTACTTCTTCTGCTCCCTCTCCCATCCTCACTACCTCTCCCTATCTCTCTGCCTCCTGCACTCCCTCTCACCCCACCCTTGCTTCCTTCCCCCTCCATCACTCCCCCCTTGCTCCCTCACCCCCTGTCCTTGTCCCTCTCTCTATCCCCTTCTCCCTCCTTCTCCCTCACTCACTCACTTTCGTAGCCCCTGCATCACCTCCTCCCTCCCTCTCTCTCTCTCTCCCTGTCCTACTCCCTCTCTTGCTCTCTCCCTATCCTACTCCCTCTCTCCCTGTCTCTCACTCACACCCTCTCTCACTATCACCCTCTCCCTTTCTTACTCCTCTCTCTTCCTAACTACCCCTAGCTCGCTCTCTATATCCTTTTCCCCCCCTCGTGCTCCCCCACTTTTGGTCCCTCTCCCTACCTAACTACCTCTCCCCCTCTCTCTCTCT
>APFE030745769.1:0-17502 GCA_000404065.3 Pinus taeda
CACCCCCTCATGTGGAGGGGTGTACAAACTTCCTGGGGTATACATCCAGCTGAAACAAAAACCTCTAAATAATCATGCTCCACACCCAACACAACTATCTCTATACTTGTATGTTCTCTCCTAATCAAGATGCTGATCATAGTATCCTTCAACCATCTCAATACTTCTTGGATGTATCTATCCTTAATAAGCCAATTTTGGTCTCTTTGGAATAAATTTTCTTGCTCCTCATCCTCTTGAATGTTCTGCTCAACCTCGTGTACTTTGAAATCTACAATTACATATAATATATTAGTTTTAAACACATGAGGCCTCCCATCCTCTTCTGCATTCCTCTTCAACAGTTATTTCTCCTGGTGGTTTCTATGAGACATGGTTGGCTCTTCCTCCTTTATGATAGATTCCAGTTCCCTTCTCCCTTTAATGTCTTGGGAAGATATCGTGATAGTTGTATATGGATGTCCTCCCTCATTACTATTGGAACCTACATTCACATGCAACTTTTTTGGATTTAAAAATATAATGCTCTATGTCCTGATTTGAAATATATGCACCCAAATATTCATGTTGATCTAAATTATCTCCTTGATTCAGTCTCTGCTGACGGACTTCTCTTTAATGGAGGGTTACAATCCATTTTATCCATCTCTTATTGTCCACAATATTTAGTTACATTTTCTTCCAAATCCAGCTTAGCATGTTAGATGCACACTTTCAAGTCATTTATCCTTCCTTCCAAGGAATTAAATTTCTCATACAAATCAATAGAATTAATTTGAAATAAATTTGTAGTCTCATCCTCTGTCATCCATTCTCCATCAAGTTATGATTGTTTCGTCCATCAACTTAATTTCTACATCATGCTCCATGAGCTCTTCACCTAAAATGTGTCAAGCATCCATCTCATACAATTGTAGAGATGTCCCTCTTAGAACTCTATAGTTTCCTCTATCACGTAAAGGCAACTCCATAACCTCTTCTTCTTTTATGACAATTTATAGTGATTGTCTTCCTTCATAGTATTCATGACCTGCACATGAAGAAAACACATTATTTTCAAAAACATAAGGCTTTTGGGCCTTTTCAAATTCTCCTAATGCCATTTGTTGTTCCATACATTCCCTATTGTTAATGAGACTCTTCGCTAGTCTCTTCTCTTCATCCTCATCATCACCTTCACTCCTTTGCATAATATCTTTTGAGGACCTTTCAACATCATTATTTTCATCTTCCATTATGGAAATATCTGGAAATTTCTTGTAGCACTCCTTTTTTGCTTGCTTTTCATATTAAGAAGCATTCCTTATGCCCTATCCTCTCTGTTGGACATGTTGTCTATAACTCTATCTAGCATTCACATAAAAGTCACCAACTTTAAAGATAAAAGATACCTAGCTACCTCTGGCATTGTTGCTATCAATTCTCCCATGAGACCTTCTTCCAATGTCTCACCAACATCCTTTTTTGGACTTTGTACACAGGCCATGAGATTCTCATATGATCTATCACTATCCTTTTCTCTAAGGATTTCACCTCTCACTGGTTCACAAGTGTGAATTGCTCCAACCTTAAGCTCATCTTTTCTCAGCTCTTCCTCTCTTATTGAAGCATTCAACGTATGCTTCAACTCCTTCCCTGGTTTCTTAAGGATCTTCTTCTTGAAACCCTTTTTTCTGAAAAGAAAATTGAACCTCCTCCTCATTTCCAATATTTGTCTTTTTTTCTTCTTGTTCTAGCATCATATTCACTAAATTGAGCATCTCTTTTAGATCATCTTCTCCTTATTAAATTCCTCTTGACTTAATTTCTTCTTCATGTCATTCTTATTGGCATCCTTTTCTCCTTTGTTGTGGATTTTCTTTGAACCCCAATTTTGGCCATCAGTAGCCATCTCTTTTCCTCCCTTCTTGTGATATTTTACTTGACTACAATGAGCTGCATACAAGCCCCTATAACAAGTCTTCTCCATGGATTATTACTTGAACACCTCACCTCCACCTGGTTGTTGGTGTCCCCTCATTTCCTCCTCTGGAACGAGAACTCCTTTCTCATCTATGGATTTTGCTACACCTTTCTCACATCTTGAGAACTCCTCTAGTTCTCATCTATTGAGTACCTCCTTTGTCTCCTTCACTCTCCAATTGCAATTGGGTTCTCTTCTCCAGCAACCTTTCTTGTTGCAAGGGTTCTTTGCCACTTCTGTTGAAAGCTCTGCTAATTATTTAGAGTTCTTTGTTGGTTGTAGTTATGCCATCCACATTTGCTTCTAACTGCAATTATTAGCTTGCTTTCCAATATTTTAAACAACTTAATGACCAATTACCTACCAAGGTTTCTTCTCAATATCTCTTCCATCTCTTCATTTTTCTAGGGTTTCCTTTCTCCTTTCATATCCACTCCTTGTTGGGAATTTATTCCTCTATGTCACTCCCTCTTCTAAGAAATTATCTTAATGTTTGCTCCCATACCCATTCCTTTTCAGAATATAGTATTGTGTTCCTCCTCTTGGGAAGATTCCTTTTCCTATCTCATTTCTTTTATGTCTTGTCCATTAAACATTAAACCATCAACCTTTATTAAATTAAACAAAGACTTCATTACTTTTTTGAACCAATGTATTCTCCTTCTCATTGATTGAGACATTTTATTTATTTATTTATTATTTTTTTCTGCAATGATAATGCTAAAGCTTTAGCTCTAATACCACATGATAACAAGCCCCTATGGTGTCCTGATATGTAAACCCAAGACTCTTCCTCCTTCTTGTGATTCTCTTTTCTTTTTACGAAATCGAATGAGTCATTTTCACCATAAGCTTAAGACTCCTTCAATCTGCCTTTGTTGAATACCAATTTAGCTTTTCTTAAACCCATGGCTAGTTACCCTCTTAGTTTGGCCCGCTTATCCATGCCCAACATTTATCTCATGCGTTTATCAAAAGAAAAGCACAACACTTTTCTTAATCACCCTCCTTAAGACATTCATTACCATATTTGATATAGCCATCATGGCATATATAATAATACCACTGGATAGGGTTTCAACCCCACTCAAATATTACAAGTCAAAGGTCATGATTTAAAAAGGATTGCACAACAAGCTCAAAGGTTGACTACCTGACTATAGGACTGATCGGGAGTTGGTACCATTATTTTGTTTCCACAACAATTTTGGGTTCACCTTCCTAGCCACAATGGAACTGACTACATGACTTGGGCCTTAGTCCAACTAACCCAATGGGTCGACCCGACTACCTCAATCAAAAACTTGGTTCACTTAAGCCTGAAGGCTCTGACCTCAACTTTGTTGTGACTAACATTTGGTGGCAAGGATTCTATGTTCAATGTCTCGCCGATTTTTTCCCACCAAATTATTAATCACTGATAATCTCTAGACTAATTGTGTGAAATTTCTTGGAAGGTGTACCAAAAACACTCCACTTAAATCACTAGGTGACAAGTGACCCTAAAAACAATTTGTGGTTACTTACGATTCATATCTGCAATAAAAAGTGAACAACCTACAACAAAAACATCTATGATATAGAATAACAAACAACAATAAAGATAACCAATGCAATAACCCAAATAGAAAGACTTTAATTGAATAAATTCTTTATTGATAACACTTGGTGAAGGAGATCTATAAAAAAGGGTCTACAAATCACCCTTCATGGGATGGGTCCTTTGATGTCCTTGATGCTTCAGTAATCAATCTTCTCCCTCAATGTGTGTAAAAACCCAAAATAATGTGGAGAACTCAAATGGGAGCTCAAAAGAAAAGAGATGATAATGGTGACGATGATAATGATCATGGTGAAGAATGAATGGAAAGCCCTCATGTCTATAACAAAGTATTCAGTTAATCTTGAAAATGGATAACAATAAAATAATATTGATTGAATCAAGATTTAACCTCTAGGAATACTTTCTTATATTGTTTGGAGAGGGCAAAGATATTTGAAATGGTCAAATATCTTTATTTAGAAATAATTATCAAATAAAATGATTTATTAATTATTTTGCGAGGATTAAGAATCGTGTGAAATTGAAATAATTATTAAATTGAGATTTAACAATTCTTCCAATAATGGAAATAAGGAATAATAAATAAATAGTGATTTATTTAATTATTCCTAGGATATTTAGTTGAATGTGACAAGGAATAATTATCAAACAATGATTTAATCATTATTACTAGAGAAAATTAAATAAATAATGATTTATTCAATTATTCTCATGGGGTTTCTAATTTTAATCATAAAATAATTTAATAAACATGGTTTACTAAAGTATTTCCCATGGTGAAAGTGATTTTACTATGGTAAAATTAATCCTACATGATTTATTTCGATCCACCTGTTAGAAACGGCTAGGTGATCATTTTTTGGTGATAACAGATCGCCCCCCAACATATTGTTGTTAGGAGAAAATCGTATGACCAACATATGTTGTAGGTTACATTACCACGAGACACCAAAGGGGAGTCGGAGAGAGAGAGAGAGAGAGAGAGAGAGAGATAACTAAAGAAATGCAAAGATGGATAAAAATGGGGGGGGGATAGACCTACTAAACTGGTAGAAGTCTCCTTTGATGTTGGAGTACATGATCTCAAATGAGTCGGGGGAGGAATACCCATACCCGTCGAGATAACTGCGTACAAAGTATAATGGTGAGCCCAACAATGTGGGTCTGAGCTACGAAGTACATAATACATTATATGCACCTGGAAAAACGTAGGCCGGGACTGTATACAATAACACTGATTACATGAGACATAATTCCCCTCAAGCTAACATGGTGAGGGGGGATTGCAACCGAACAAGCCCTGCTGAATAGGAAAGGGCTCTGAATATCTTAATGGATCATCTGAAAAGGACATGCATGTTGTGGGCATTGCAAGCAGCTGAAACCGAACCCATCATATCTGTGGAGCTGCATCTGAGGCTAGATCAACATTTGTGGTCATCCAGGCATGTGGAGGGCTACATGAAGGGCCACCCCCTCATGAGGTCTGAACCATCCCACACACAATCAGGAACCATCGGGACAATCGTCTGGATCACCAGACCATCAAGTGTACGATTCTCGATCGTGCGATAAGGAGTTGGCATCGAGCACATGAGAAAAAACCAAGTCAAAGGGAAATGATGGTTCCCTTTGCTTGACCTGTGGCATCGAACAAAGATGAAATATGGAACCAAGGTATACCACCCTCTAAACCACTTTTCTGGAATAAATGTACTGAAGTCGACAGAAGAGCGCCCGCCAGAGTTAAGGCAATAAGGAATCCTTAACAAAGGCATGAGGTATCGTAGTAAAGTGACTAATGGACTGACACTAGGGATGACGAAGGAAGAAAAAAAGATGAGTGGCAGATTAATGAATTCCCTTTTCAGAGCATGATATGTATGGTTAACCTGGCAACATCTGACTCGATTCTGGAGGGGATGGTCAATGACTCAAATAAGGGTTCGGCAAAGACAGAGCAGGAGAGTTGGAGGCCAAATACGAATATAATGTGGTAAATGTGACATAACGATGTATTGAACACTATAACTGGACTCAAGGGGAATCAAAACAAACTCCATAGATACAAGGGTGACTCATCTTGAATACTTTGAACAAGGGTGACACGATGATGTTGCCACATAGGGGAGGCACGGAGGGGACTATGAAAGCATGATTAAATGATGGTCACTCATGATAAAAATCAACACGTGAGTCAACTAGTGCAAAGGTAAAGTGCTACCACAGTATAGGTGGCTCAAGTGAAGATATTTGATTTTAATAAGCGGAAAAGTGAGATTTCATGGAAAAAATGGCTTCCTCGTGAAGTGCCAAATTACCAAAAACAAGGGGAGACCCATTATAGAATCGGTGAGAGAGTTACAATGGTGTTAATAGTTCATCAAACAGAGCTACAATTTGGTTGCAATGGGCGACAGAAAAACTAGGGTCTTTCCTATAAAAGGGCTTATTGCCCCCAAATCCAATTCATTTTCATATTGAGCCATGGAGAATTCGGAGAGGAGGAGAATGCCCTAAATCTTTTGAAGATCATAGTGAACAAACTAACTGTCAGAATTAGGATCTGTGACTTTCAGGTAGGTGGCCTTACTTGTCTAAAGATGGCTTTAATGCTTCGTGGAAGGATGGTTCCTAGTGAAGAATCAAGGTAAGAAAGGAATATAGGAATGAACTACTAGAGAAGGTACATGATCATCCCCTCCCACCAAGTCAAACATGGGGACTGGGTGGTAAGTATGGAATCACATAGAGTAGAATATTTGAATATGTGGTATCAATGATCTACAATATAAGATTTGTATATGGCTTGTCAGAGAGGCCAGTACAATAAACTATCTAAGGAATGAAATGATAATCAAACATACCAATATTGTTGGGGTCTAGTCAAAGACTTATGTTAATTAAGTGAGAATGCAGCCAGGGGCCATCATTCCCTTAAGCATGAGATACTACCCCTCAACATATAATGATGGAGGGGACTAATAAGGTGGGAATGATTTCCCCGGCTGAATAAGTTTTTGGAGTGTCATTATGTTACAAGTTCTCAAATAATGGATTCAAGCATTTGGCCCTACTAGCACAAGATCCTGTAGAGGACCATGAGGATATGGAGGGGCATATGTTCCCCTCAATTTTGTATAGATAGATGTGGCATGTTATGGGCATGTCGGATGTATTTAGAATAGTGGACTCCAAACACATGTTGATGATGTGGTTCGCCATTTTTTTTATGTTATGGATGTCTTCTTGTGGGAAGAGTGGATAGATACAATTAGAGAAAGGAAATGATGGATTACCAATATCATTTGGTACTACATATATGAATCAAATGAACTGAATTTATGGGTTCGCATACATGGTTTCACCATGCCAAAGTGTGTCTTTAGATATAGTGAACTAATGCTCACCTACACAACACAGTGGTTGAACAACAACAATGTCTAAGGGACTAAATTGTTGATGTAAGATGGAGGAATAATTAAGTGGATCACCTCCATGGTGATCTAGAGTGATATGGGACTCTATAAGCTCTTCTAAATGGGGAATAATAATTGTACTAGATTGAATATTGCTAGATTCTCTAAGAGGGTTGTGGAGAATTGCTTCTCCTGGACTCTCAAAAGTGGATGCCCCCTTACCCAAACATTGTGTGGAAATGTAATGGCCACAAGGTGAATGTGCTTTGAATTCTTGGGTTTGAAGTAAGGGGTTTTTTAAACCAATTGACCTCACCATGCATGAATGTTTTGGACTCCATAACATATTGGTCATGGGTTTGCTACAGAAGGAAGTACACACGATGGTGAATATCAACCCAAGGGTAATCAGGGGTGGTCATGGCTTCCATGATGTCTTCATCAAAATGGAAGATCGAAGGACTAGAGGAAGAGATGCCATATGATGAGAAAGAGCTACCTAAGGTATCTTCATGAGAGACAAGTTTCACATACGCATCATTAAGGTTGGGAGACATATGACAAGTATGTGGAATATCTACCGATGTTGAGACCAGAGTGTTCATTGAAGAAGGTTCAACAGAATTGCAATAAGAGACATCAAGGGAGTTCCAGTGCATCGATCTCATGGATGACGACAGGTAGAGAATGGTAGCAGTACTATCTATCATCTTGACATCAGGGGGAGGAATCACAATGGGTGGTTGAGACACCTCATGTTCTGGTGTAGGAGTGGGACTAGAATCCATAGGTAGAGGAGAGGTGGAATCACTACGAGTGACCCCTAATTCATGATGCACTTGAAGCGTATCATGAAAATCTTCGAGACTGGGACAACAATGAGAATAATGGTGATAACTATCACACAAAGCACATGGGTGATTCATGCATAATGATCTATTCTTCTTAATTGACTCAGGAAAGGTGACATGGACCTCAGGAATGTTAGAAACAGGGAAGGTATCAGAGACCACATTCTTGACATGAGAGCATTTAGGACAATTATTGGTGGCATGGCCAACAACATCACACAAAGCGCATAGAGGAATAGGCTTTGGCGGGTTAGGAGGAGATGGAGTTGTCGGGGGTTCCTTGTCTTTGGTTCCCTTTTTCTAGGCTTTTGCCCCCTCATCAGAAGCTTTTGCAATAGGAGTAGGGTCCTATTGAAGTTGTTGTGGAACTGAAGCAAAGGCAGGGGTAGGAACAACAAGTTGGACTAGGATCAAAGTAGTGTAAGGTTTGAGTTTATTGGTGGGAGTGTTTGTAGGAGGATCAATGTACTAGACTGGGATCCCCAAGGTAATGTTAGGTAAACTCAACGTGGACATAACATGTGTAGAATAAACTCCAGGGGGTGGAAATAAGAACGGTATCTAACCAAAAGAATAATGGCATGGAGGAATTGCTCCGAGATGGTTAAGGCCTAGGGGAATGGTTCTTAGCAAAAAAGGGTTAGGAGAGATACCAGTAGAATGAAATGATCCATGGGGAGTAATATCAGAAGGCTAAGTTGAGTTAGGAACAACAGGTTGTAGAGGTTTTGGCTATTGTGAAGGCATACCTGACTATTTGTGGGCGGCCCATGATGCTTGGAGCATGCAAACATTGGATGAGCTAGGCTCAGAAGGAGTAGGTGGTGGAACATAATAAACACCAAGTAGAGTGGAATATTTTTAGACTCTAGGAAAAATGTTGGTGAGGGAAGAGACAATCTTATTGTCGGTCACGGAAGAGATTTTGGACTGAGGTGAAGTCTGGGATTTTGGATCATAGTAAGTCAACTGATCGACAGTGATGATCTTTCCATTGTGGGGAAAGCACATATTACGATGAACTGCATATGCGAAAAGTGACATAGAATATGTATAACTATGACCCAAAAGAATGTTATAGTCTAAGGGAGCATCAATGACTTTAATGTCAATAGAGACAATCTTGTCGGCAATTGTGATTGGACAATTGCAATACAAGCCAAGGGGTTGTGAGGGATGATCGTTCCAAGAATGGAAGGTGATGTTGGATGGAGATAGGTCTAGGGAACCAAGTCACTTCCAAACAATAACATCCATCACACAGGTGGAGGCACCTTTGTCTATTATACACCGATGAACATTGGCATTTCTAATGGAGACTAGTATTTGAAATGCAACGGATGAAGGTAGGGGAGGATTTTCTGACTTTTCAACATGAAAGAAAATCATATGATCATCTTGGGGATCCATGGAAACCAGAGTAGAGAGTAGAGCTTTCCCTTGTGATGGGCACATGTGGAGGACTTCCAGCATTGACATGGTAGAAGGAGATTGCGCCAAGTCATCTACTATGTTATAGGTATGGGTAGATTTAGCAGAAGCAACATTTCAACGTAATGGTCCTTTGGGGATCTTGGGAATAACCTCGACCTTAGGCTGAGGGATCTGTAAGGTACCATTAGATGACGATAGAGGCTCAATGGAAACTTGGGGTTGGGACTCAGTCGCTGACTTAGCAGATGGCTTGTCATATTGGCACGATCGAGTCTAAAGGTTAACTTGATCGATATCGACCTCATCAAATTTCATCATAAGAATATGATAATCATGGTGACCAGATGGTGGAGCTAGCTAAGCTAACTGACTTGGTGTAGGTTGGGCGGAAATATATCCTTAGTGAGGAAAAGGATTGGTAAGCACTGTTGATTGAGATGAAGGAGGGGGAGGAGGAGTGATGGGTTGTGGTCCTCGAGAAGAAGTTGTTTGTGCTTCCCATACTTGATGCATCTGAGGTAAAAGGGGACACTCATGAGTATAATGACCATATACATCGTAACAGGCACAAGGTTTTTTTATGAGAAGACCCTTTTTTTTCTTGGGTTGTCTTCCCTATTGCTAGGTTGCAGGACTAGGCTGAGGACCCTGAGGTGCATTGGGTGATGGACCCTGGATACCTTGATTACCTTAATATTGTTGGCTTTGGTTACCCTTCCCCTTGTTCCTTTTCTTCTGGTTAGGTGGATTGGGTCCACTCTGCTAAGCATACACTTGACCCTGTGGAGGAGGTGGTTGTTGTGGCAGAGGGGGAGCAGGCATGGGGGGCTGGGGCACTGGTGCCAAAGGGGCTGGAGTTTTAGGCGGTGCCTATGGATAATAAGAAGAAGGGGAACATTAGGATAAACAAGTGATGCAACAAGTAGCCCTGGCATCTGCTGATGTAGATGGGGATATGCATAAGGTGTGTTAGGACCTGGATAAGAGTTTCTAGGTGGAGGATTGGGGGAGGGACAAATGTAAGAGGAATTGGTCCCTCCCTAAGGTGGACCATAACTCATCGGAGGTGGAACATATGGTTGAGGGTGTGAAATGTTTTCAATTATGCCATTCACAACATGAGATTCCCCCAGTGAATTAATAGCACCAAGCCAAGGCAAATCGAGGATGAAAGTGTAAACATAACCTAACTGGGTGTAGATTAGATCAAATTTTAAGCCTACTTGGAGTACATCTTCCTCGGACTAGGGGAATTGTGATGCAACATCTTTAGAAATGGGGACCAAGAGCGACCTAAGGAACCAATCCATATAGACATAGTCTTCAAATTTAGGAGCTTTATAGATTCTCCTCCTTTTACGCCATTCCTGAACATGGTCGGATAGGCGAGTGGTAGAAGTTTGATGAAAATAAGTCAATAGTTCAATGCCAGTTTCATAACGAAGAGGTAACTGGAAATAGGCAAGAAAATATTTGGCAAGAGTCGCAAAATTGGAATGAGTGACTCCAGGTTGATCAACATACCACTTAGCGTCAACTCCAGTAAACGTGTGTTGGAACAGACGAAGTATGATGGAGTCTTCATTAATGGAATTTTATGAACACCACATGTGGAATGAGATAACATGATTAGAGGTATATTGTCCAAGATTACCTTCAAACTTTGGGATCTCTGAAGGGAGTTTAGTAGGCATATATGGCCAAGTGGGATCAAGAAGAAGAGGATCATTGATGAGCTGGTGGAAATAAGGGAGACGTAGACCATCCATAAGAGGAAGAAATGGAGGAGTGACCACACTGGTGGGGGTTCCTTTGGTGGGGTTACCCTAGTTGGTACCTAGGTTACCACCCTGATTTCCCGCATCACATTGGTGCCTGGCATGGTGGTGGTATGAGGTTGAGAAGACACAGAATCAAAGGAGGAACTAGAAGAATAAGTAGAATTAGAATTAGAATGATGACTCGATGAAGGACTAGGAGGATGTACTCTAACTGGATGGGGAGGAGTAATATATCCTAATGGGAACTGAGGTTGAAGACCTCGAAATATCCACGAAAAATGCCTTGGGGGCACAATGATATCAAGACAATAATGACCCTAAGGACTAAAGGGTGATGATAGGAATAAAATAGCAACAAACAATAAGCAAACACCTAGTATAGTGGTTCCAAGTGTAAACTAACTATATTAATGATTTTACTCTAATACAAGCAAGCACGTCCTATCAAAGAAAAATTCCTCTAGCCTGTAGGTGGTATAAATCCTGAGACAATCCTAGATATACTATTTCATATGGCCTTCCAAAGGACTTCTTACTTGACGGAATATCATCCCCACAAGCAGAGTTGTCCGGAGAAAGATAGGGTAGAGAACCAACTGCTTCCCATACATAGTCCTATAGGTGTTTTCCTAAGATTGGTCACTATGGTTAGCTTCGTCCCACGAGGTTGGTCAATTCTTGAGCTTCTTGGTAGTCAACCAACGCACAGGATTCCCTGCCACATGTTGGGTAGCCCCAAGGAGAACCACTCACATGATGACTTAGCCTAACCCCCTTTCAATCGGGTTTTTGATGCACTCTGGCATTGGACCATGGGATGGTGAAGGATTTTAAGCTCCCTAATATGTCAAATTCTATGTCTCAATGAAAGCGATCAATGGATGTTATTGGAAGCCTATCCCACCGATCCTACACCTACACTACAAATATTGTTTGGCCCTAGTGCCCAAGTGGGCTTAATCTATGTGTGTTGATTTATTAAGGTGTAGTGTTTCAAGTCTTGACCCTATGGTGTTAACTAAGCTCACGTTCGCTTAGGGTGTGAGTGTGTGAAAATAATGTGTCAAGTGAATGGATTAATTGAGCATGTTTTATGATACCATGTGCTGCTGAAAATAAAGTGCCAAAATACTATAAATAAATCTGAAAAAATGACAAAAAATAAATATCTAATCAAGCACACAAAACCTCACCCACAAAGGTTATCAAGAAGCTAAGAAAGAGAGGGAAAACATGCTACTCAAAGGAACATGAAATGCATAAAAGACCTAATGTCAAGGGACTGATATCTAGAGGCATTATTTTGCTATAAATAATGCAGACAAACAACACAAATTAGAGGTGAAAAATGCTGCAAAGGATAGGTGTGAAGCTATAAAACCTAGGATGCTCAAAGGGATCCAAAAGGAAAAAGGGAAAAACAAAAATCTAAAGGGAGAAAAGTTAAAAGAAATCTATACAAAAGTGTTAAAAGTAGTGGAACGGACTCTAAAAATTAGTGGTTGAAAATGTTGAAACCCTAGACTCCTCACTTAGCCAATCTCTTCCTAATAATGTGGAGGTGTACTTTAAAACCTAAGGGGTTTTTCCTTCCTCAAAGAGAAAAATTGAGAGAATTTATGCCTAGGGGATACTGAAAATAGAGGTGAAGTACCCTACCCAGTGCTCTCAGCAATTCTGAAAAAATTCTGATTTTTTTTGGAAAAATACCAAAACATAGGTACTGACTTGGAACAATGGAAAATGAAGTTTTTGGGCCAAATAGTGTGCTCTGGAACACCTATCATGGGCTGAAAAGTGTGTTTTTCTCTCAGGACTCTCGATCGGTAGATCTTGCACAGATTTTGTCATTTCCTACTCGATTGGTACCTGTGACATACACAAAGAACCAGAAAACCACCAGAATCTGAAAATTTGACAAAAACGGAAATAATACTATAAATAGAAATTTAGAGGCTAAAAATAGTTGTATAAAAACCCTAAAATTTACAGAAACTTCAGTCACCCAAGAACGTTGTTATTACACCAATGGAGTTGTCATTTATTAGTGTGAAATTTCTTGGAAGGTGTACCAAAAACACTCCACTTAAATCACTAGGTTACAAGTGACCCTAACAACAATTTGTGGCTGCTTACGATTCAAATATGCAATAAAAAGTAAAAAAACATGTAACAAAAACATCTATGGTCCAAAATAGCAAACAACAGTAAAGATATCCAATGAAATAACCCAAATGGGAAGACTTTAATTGAATAAATTCTTTATTGATAACACCCAGTCAAGGAGATCTACAAAAAAGGGTCTGCACATCCCCCTCCATGGGATGGATCCTTTGATGTCTTTGATGCTTCAGTGATCGATCTTCTCTCTCAATGTATGAAAAAACCCAAAACAATATGGAGAACTCAAATGGGAGCTCAAAAGAAAAGAGATGATAATGGTGACGATGACAATGATCATGGTGAAGAATGAATGGAAAACCCTCCTATTTATAACAAAGTATTGAGTTAATCTCGAAAATGGAGAATAATAAAATAATATTAACCAAATCAAGATTTAACCACAAGGAATACTTTATTATATTTTTTGGAGGGACAAGATATTTGAAATGGTCAAATATCTTTATTTAGAAATAATTAACAAATAAAATGATTTATTATTTATTTTGTGAGGATTAAGAATGGTGTAAAATTGAAATAAATATTAAATAGTTATTTAACAATTATTCCAAAAATGGAAATAAGGAATAATTATCAAACAACATTTAATAATTATTCCTAGAGAAAATAAAATAAATAATGATTGATTTATCAATAATTCTCATGGGGTTTTTAATTTTAACTAGAAAATAATTTAATAAAAATGGTTTACTAAAGTATTTCCCATGGTGAAAGTGATTTTATTATGGTAAAATTAATCATACATGGTGTATTTCAATTCGCCTAGTTGGAAATGGCTAGGTGATCATTTTTTAGTGATAACATAGACATTTTGGGGTGGCTCACATCCATACTATTTTCTCCCGACTCGCTGGTGATTTTTGTGCAGACCAAGAATGATTCATGACTCCACAAGGCTCTTGTGTCTTGATTCAATGCAATTATCTGCGGTCCAACAAAACTCGTTGCAATAACCACTCCCTCAATGGTCCCCTCCACATGCAAACATATGCAACACCAAATAATTTACGAGTCTACATCCATCGACACATAGATAGATCAAAGCTCTGCATTGACTCTTTAAGCCTCCCTTATCACTATAATAATGTATATGATTTTACATTATAATGAGACTCACTCTACTGGATAGGGTGGAAATGTGCTTCCCAAAATAACAAAATTTAAATGCATTAAGAAATATAATAAAAACACATCAAAGCCAACCATTATTGAGATAGAATTACACTCTCCTTTGGTCAGAAATTAAACTTGCATTTGGACAAGGGAGAAAACATAGTAAAACCATACCATTCACTTGAGAAGTATATTTACAAAGGAGGTGTATCAACTTGATTCTTGAACTCTTCTTCTCATTTACCAAAACTCCTTTGAAATAAGAATAATTACAGACAATTTTTTTATAGTTCTCATTGGTCGAGCTTTTTTTTCTCAGATTTTCTTGCTCCTATTTTTTTTCTTTTTTTCTTTTTTTCTTTTTTCCCGGCCTTCACCCCCAAGGCCTTCAAGCCTACAAATATAAAATCTAAAAAGAGAACAAATATCCTCTAATGAACACAACTATGTTGCTAACAACAACTTCTCTAAAATTGACAATTGGCATACTTCTGGAAGCCCCTAAGACACAACTACGCTTGTCCTTAACAGAAAGAAACATGTGCTTAACAGAAAACAATAAATGTGTACAAGTGCCTCCTCCAAGGGCCACTTAGACACAACAAAATATAAGATATTTACAAGATTGGTTTCTAGAGAAAAATGTGGAGTGATGCTCCTACATCATAACCAATGTGAAGGATCCATAGAAAAGCATTTTAGTTGAAGCAAGGAAAAACATAACTCATTGCTTGACGAATTTAAGTGTGGAATGGGTAAGTGATCATGGAGAGTAGAACTACTCATAGTCTTATTGTTTCAATTTATTGATCTTGTTTTGATGCTTTGGTATTAGAAGGGATTTGATTGGTTTCTTGCATGACCTTTCTAGTTAGAAGTATCGAGATCTAGATATTTTATGTGGGGACTCTTTCTAGCTAGCACACAATGCTCCTTCCTCTCCTAGTGCTTTAATCTCTTGTGGTTGGTCTATGGTTTATCTTGGCTTGTATTAGCTTCAAAAATGGTAAAATCCTAAGAAAGGGAGCTAATAGGGTAGTGAGTTCATGGTTTCATAAGTGGTCTACTTCTATCTCACTCTTGGGGGTATTGGGTTTATCCCAATATAGGGTGAAAATCATTTCTAGAAGGATAGGCTTGCCCTATTCCTAGATTTTTTCTTTATTATTTCATTCTTGGGTGTTGTCTTTTCTTATACCCTTGCCTCTTTGTGCTTACTGTTTCTTGGGCCAATCGCTCAATGCAATCACCTAATAACTGTGAGTTCCAATGCCAAAGGGGTTATCCCTTCTAGCAATAAGAAGGGTGTGAATAGAGGCATCTCATATGGCACCTTTCCTTCCCAAATTTCATAATGCCTTACTTGCACTCAACTAGATGCCATGAAGGTAAAAAATGAGTTCATTGTAGATATTTAGAGTTGATCAAACATGAGATGGACATGATGGAGGACATTGTTAAGAAGAAGAGACAATAGGTGACCAAAGAAGAGTGAGAAGTAGAATTCAAGCAGTGGGATCTTAAGTCCGGTTTTTCGAGCACTTTGAACACTAAGATCTTTCAACTGATAGAATTATACTAGATGATCAAGTCATTAATCACCCATTAGTTGAAGAAAAATCAAGACAAAAGGAAGTAAATTTGTATAATTTGAACATCATGGATCAACAATTCGATGTTCTCTATAAAGAGATTTTCAATATAAAGATCATGGTTAATAGCTAGGTAGACTCACGAGGTCACTTTGTGGGCACCAATGACCACTTCGCTACAAAAGAAGGCACCCATCAAATTTGGATGAAGATAACAAAGGAGTGGAGCCTTAAGTGCTTTTATCAGAGGTAGGGAGATCACCAACTAGTCTAACTTACTCTACTTAGCTAGTTTTGTAAATATGAAGAATAGTAATTGCCTCGCAATGAATAATTCTATATTTCTCTTTATTTTATTTTTAAGAAAGTCATTTTTTCGGGTTAATTTTAATTTTTTTAAATATTTAAATACATTATTTACAAAAAATAAAAAAAAAAAATAATTTTACCATGGTTGTGATACTAATTTCCATGGTGACAAACCATATTCAATCTTATAAGTAATATTTTCTTTGTTGTATTAATGTAAAGATAAATAGTTTAAGAAAAAAGCAATTATAATCATCATATTTTAATAAATATTAAAAAAATAATTTGACTACCAAAAGTTGATGGGATGCAATGGACCATATACACTCCATATGATTACGTGAAGACAAGTACTATAATAGTCAATTCACAAGAAGCCCCATGTAGTCGGCTGCATACACTCTACATTATAACGTGAAGCCAAATACTACATCGTGTATGAAAGCTATTCTACCCGATTGCACGAGATGGAATGGTACTTATTCCTAATATTTATTTATATTGAAAAGGTGCAAAAATAAAATTAATTATATTAATGGGTGATTTGGGTCCTTGTTTGCATCGTCAAAGTGCCTTAATCCCTCTTGGCTGTAATATATACACACCATTATTAAAAATATCAATTTCTAAACTGAATTATCAAAAACTTGTTCTCCAAATTATTAAATATTAACTTCTAAATGGACTTATCAAATACTTGTTCTCCAAGTTGTATTTGTTTGTTTGGTTGTACCAACTCCTTCCACAAGTTTTTATAATTACGTGGTTGTGTGTGTTGGGGGATAAGATAACGTTTTTCTCAACGAATTAAACAACTTTCTTATCTATATTATAATCTCCTCCTTAGTCTGAAATAATTGTATTATTTTTCCAAGGCGGTTCTTTAATTTGAAATAATTGTATTATTTTCGTAAGGTGCTTGGGGTTTGATCATTTGATCCGCCATATATGTCGACGTTATATTTGGATAGCTCTATATTCCTACATTGTGGGACCTTTGATTTGGTCTTTATTTTATTTTATTTTATTTTCATCACACTTATGATTGATCTTTATTTCTTTAGGGTGGGCCACGTACACTACCATCACTTGCTATTTTCAATTTTCATCGTGAAAGTTTTGTTTTTTTATTTAATATATGAAAATTGACATTTATAACTTTTTAGTAAGTATTGACAGGAGATTTAAACCAGTAGCTTATTGTAAAGGGTATTTTAACAGTATATTTATTCACCATCAATCCAACACCTCGTAGGCAAAACTAATAAATTTTAATTTAATGTTAAATTAAATAT
>APFE030745771.1:4490-16774 GCA_000404065.3 Pinus taeda
TTCCAAGAACAAAGATAAATCATAAAGAGAGAGCCCTCTCTGGATGCAGATTGGCTAGATTCTGCATCTAAAAGGTCGGTTTGTGGTTACCTTGGGTATACTTTCCTCTTACACAACTTCTAGGAAAACCTGAGTGATAACAATGTCCTCAGACATGTAATTTTATTAATAAGAAAAGAAATTACATCTAGAATTTTGCAAGAGTTTACACCTGAACAACAAAACACTCTTGCAATGAGCTATTTATAAGCTCAATGTCCTAACTACCTCTAATTATGGATCACTTATAAAATAGCAAGTGTCCATTTACAATAAAATCTATTTAAACAACTTACTAACAATTCTCCTAAATTAGAGCCTACGATATGACACATTTGTTGATTCATACAACAATATTCTAATTCCAAATGTCTACATTTAATAATTAAATGATCTAGATTAATAATTACTAATTTAAAATATTAAATTAATAATTATTTTATTCTAACTTTATAACCTATGATAATATTTTATTTTTGGATCATCTAACATTCCCCCCTATGATCCAAAGATACATTACAACAGATACCAAGCTCATCCCTGAACTTAGTAAATTTTATTCTTCCAAGAGGTTTTGTGAAAATGTCAGAGATCTGATCTTCTAAAGGACAATAAATTGGCTTGAGGAAATCCTTGGCAATGAGAGATCTGATATGATGATACTTGGTGTCCACATGATTTGTCCTTGAATGAAAAACTCGATTCTTGGCAAGCTTAACAGTTGACTGGTTGTCAATGAATAATGACGTAGCTTCTACCTGAGAAATGCCCAAGTCCTGCAAAATTCTGCATAGCCAAACAATTTCACATGCTTCTTCCCATCCTGAAATGTGCTCTGCTTCTGCTGAATAAGTGGCCACTGTAGCTTGTTTCTTACAACTCCAAGACACTGCTACTAACCCCATGCTCATTAAATAACCTAATGTTGATGCTCGATCATCAATACTTCCAGCAAAGTCGGCATCTGAAAAACCACTAAGTACAAATTTTTTAGTCTTTTTGTAAAGAAGACCAAAATCTTTTGTTCCTTGGATATATCTAAGAACTCTTTTGGCTGCATTCCAGTGGCTATCTCGTTGTTCCTACATAAAACATGAAAGAATATTGACTACATAAGATAGATCGGGGCGAATGTTTGTCAAATAAATCAAGCTGCCAATCAACTGTATATAAGTAGTGTTGTCCGCCATTTCCTCTCCTTCAAATTTTGAAAGTTTCAATTTTTGCTCCATGGGGGTAGTAATGGGCTTGCAATCCTGCATTCCAAATCGTTGAAGAACCTCTGCTGCATACTTCCTCTGAGAAATGAAAATATGATGTGGACATTAGAAGACTTCAACTCCAAGATAGTAGTGAAGTAATCCCAAATCTGTCATCTTAAAACCTGCATGTAACTCCATTTTCATCTGTGCAATATGATCATCATCGTTTCCAATAATGATGAAATCATCTACATACATAACAAGAATCACCGGATATTTACCCTCTTGTCAAACATACAAAGTATCACCATATTCATTTCGTTGAAAACCAACTTTCCTAAGGTATTCATCCATTTTAGTATACCAAGCTTGGGGAGCTTGTTTTAACCCATATAAAGCCTTGATCAATTTGCAAAATTTATGTTCCTACCCTTTAATTTCAAAACATGGTAGTCGTGTCATATATACTTCTTCCTATAAATCCCCGTTGAGAAAAGTACTTTTTACATCCATTTGATGAACTTTCCATCCTTTCTGAGCGGCCAATGCAAGTGTTAATCAGATGGTGCTCCATTTAGTTGTAGGAGAAAAAGTTTCCTCATAATCAATGCCTTCCTGCTACACAAAACCTTTAGCCACAAGTCTTGCTTTATACTTTTCAAGTTCTCCATTTTGATTGTACTTAACTTTGTAAACCCATTTACATCCTATGGGTTTAACATTTTGAGGACAATCAACAAGTTTCAAAGTGTTGTTACAATTACTGCTCAATATTCTTCAATCATAGCCTGTTGCCATTCTTTATTTTTTACTGCTTTGTTGTATGTGGAAGGTTCAGTAAAATCATTTTCTATAAAGGAAAATTTTCCTTCACTTCTGTGCGACTTCCTTGTTCCAATTTTATTCTACTCATCAGGCCTTACATCTCTTAAAAGTTGAACTAACCATTTTGGTAGTTGATGCTCAGTTGTTTGAGATTCTGAAAAGTCACCATCATTGTAAAGAGGATTAATGTAAACTGATGTTCATCGATCAGTTGAAGATTCTAGAGGTGGAGAATCACTGTCGGAAGAATTGTTGCTACTTGGAGATGCGGGTGAGCTGCTAGAAGATCCAAATGGTGTTGTTGAAGTAGATGGACTGGGTGAATCATCTTCAGATGAAGGAAAATCAAGTTCATACCAATTTGGTGAATTTGGTTGACTTTGCATATTTCCTTTTCTTTGACTGCCTTTAGTTTCTAACTTTTGAAGAAGACTTTCTATTTCTTTAGCACTCTTACTCTCTGTTTCATAAAAAATACATCCTTGTTAACAATAAATTTTGCATTGATCAAAATATGGTACCCTTTCTTCTCATCAAAATATCCAATCATTGTTCATTTCAAACTTCTTGAGCCAAGCTTAGTTCTTTCTTCTCTCAGAACTAAGGCATAACATACTAATCCAAAAAATCTAAGATGTTTAACTCGAGGTTTGAAACCAAACGAAGCTTCATAAGGTGTGATTTCGTCTAAAGAAGCAGTTGGAGATCTGTTTCTTAAGTAGACAACTATACGAATTGATTCTTCCCAATATGTTGGACTTAACTTTTTGAAAGTTAACATGGATCTTGCCATTCCTAAGAAGGTGAAATTCATTCTTTCTACTGCTCCAATTTGCTGTGGAGTGTAAACATTTGTAAGATGTCTTCTTATGCCATTATCGCTGCAATAAGTTTTGAATTCATTTTAAGTGAATTCTCCCCCATTATTTTCCTTGAGAGTGCCTATCTTTTCTTTGACTTCATTTTCAACAAGTTGGAAAAAAATTTTAAACTTTTCAAATGCTTCTAACTTTTTCTTCAAGAAATGAACCCATGTCATTCTATTGAAATCATCAATGAATAGTAAGAAATATTTGCAACCACCTAATGAAGTTTGTAGTTGTCCATAAACATCACTGTGAACTAGTTGCAGCAACCTGTTTGCACACCAAGAACTTGTTGGAAAATTTTATTGACTTTGTTTTTCATAAATGCAAGCTTCACAGTTTGCATTTTCCTTTTTGAAAGTTGGAAGTCCCTTAACCATCCCTTGTTTTCGCAACTGAGAAAGACTTTCAAAATATAAATGTCCATATCTTACATGCCACAATCTTATAGGTGAAATTCTTGTAGTCACTTCCCCTGCAAAGTCAGAATGCCTTGGAATAATTGTCCCTCTCATCCTTAAAAATTTTCCATCTTCATAACCTGTCATCACAGTTTGCAAGCTCTGTTTGACTAAATTAATATGAACTAAGCCATCTTCCATAATTACCTGATGTCTTGCTTGTTGAATCATGACTAAAGATAACAAATTCTTCTTAAAATTTGGTACATACCATACATTTGAAATCATTTTTTCTCTAATGCCAGGGAGAGAAACTTTAACTGCACCTTTTCCATAAGGAGTATGTCTTGTATCATCTGCAAGAAAGACAGAATTAAGCTGACAATCTTGAAAATTCCAAAAGAAGTCTCGTCGACAAGTCATGTGCTGAGTTGCTCCTGAATCCAAGATCCAAGCATCTTCATAATCACTTTTAAGATAAGAGGAAAGTTGCAATGCCAACGAAGAAGTGAAGACATATTTTGAACCATCATTATCTTGATAATTTGCAAATTGTGCTGAGTGCTGATGAAACTTGGGTATTTTATCAATAGAAGTTCGACAATCTTCAGCATAATGTCCAACTTTGTGACATCTTTGACACACAATTTGACTTAAGTCTCTTCCTCTTCCTAGAGATTGTCCTCTACCTCTGCTTTTACTTCTGCTTTGAGGTTGTCGTCTACCTTGATTATTTCCTCTTCCTTGAAAGTAGCCTCTTCCTTGACTATTTCCTCAGCCTTGAAAATTACTCATGCCTCAACTGTTGCCACTGTTAAAGTTGTTTCCTCCGCTTTGGCTTCGACCACGACTTTGTACATTATGTGCTGCTTGATTCTGATTGAAATTCCCTTTGCCTCTGCTTCTAGAACTGTCAGTTGATGATTTACTAGTGTTGGCCTCTATAAAAAAGACATCTTCACCAACTTTCTTTTTCTTCCCAAATGTTTTATCATGTTGGGTCAACATTTCGCAGAGATCATCAAACTTTAGCTTCTCTAACTTTCCAGTTAATTTTAGAGTTTCCAAAAACTGTGTGTAGGAAGAAGGAAGTCCAACAATTAAAATTGTCACCATAAAACTATCATCTACTACCTGAAAACCAGCATTAATGATTTCCTACTTAATGTTCTTAAGTTTGGAGATGTATTCAAGGACATCACCTCCTTCAGTCAATTTTTGTTGCAACAATTTTTGTAGATCAACTTTCATTGATTCATGCTGAGTATCAAAGGTGTCTTTAAAAATTCGCAAAGTAGACCATGCATCTGTAGCATTTTCTATATGGACATGCATTTCATCAGTAACAGAATATTTAATGAGAGTTAATGCTTTGGAATTCTTAACTTCCCATTTTGCTAGTGTAGCTGCATCTGTGGGTTTATTTGGCTTAATATCACCATCACATCTATCATGTCAACGTTCATTATAAATGAGAGTGCTTTCAATGAGGCATTGCCATGTTTTGTAAGATTTTGTGCCTTCAAGTTTGTCGGAATCAGAAAACAAATTAATCAACTATGAGATTGTAGTGTTGAAGCTTAACACTAAGAATTAGGCTCGGAAAAAATATTAATATGGGCAACACAACATGCAACACGCTACGCAAAAAAAGCGATCTATCGGGGCTTGGCCTTGACACTCGTATAGTCATTGAAATAGGAGAAAAATGATTGAGTTATGCACTTGGCTCTAGTCAATTTCTCAAATATTTACAAGGTAACTTTCGAAATTTGACTTTTACAAAGCTCTTGCAAATCCTGGTAAAAACAAATGTCCCCCCGCCCCCCAAAATTAAAATTATTTTGAGTCACAATGCGATGAACCCAAATTTACAGATTTTAAATAAAAAATCACTTCTTTGAGAAATTACCCAACTCACTTTATTTCTCCATTTAATTACAAAATTAAAATCACTTTATAAGAGTGATTTAAAAAACTTTACTTTCTCAACTTTGATCACAAATGACACCAATCCAAAATGTAGAAGTAATCGAAGACAAAGAGGATTAAGATTCTTGTCATCCAAGAAGTTGCAAATAGCTTTTTGTTTTGATTTTGATTTTGATTTTGAGTGAAGAGGTCTTTTGAAAGAGAATTGAAGGGACTTATTCCTGTCAGCCTATGAAAATTACATGGAAAAATTCTACTCCATGACAAACCAGTAAATGTCCTAAATACCTTCCTTGCAAGAATCTCTAGTATCACAAAATCTTTCCTTCTTTTGGAGTAAAAAACACTCAATAAATCAAATTGCTTTAAATTCCAAATATTTGTAGCTCTGATGTATCACATGAAAAGGGAGCAATAGTATTTAAATAAGGCAGTGCCTTCAAACCAGGGGTAAGATGTTTTAGTGAATTATGTGGAACCATCCCTCGCATCTCCAAAAGCCTGTACGTAATCTTTTAGTGACATCTTCTAGAACCTTCGATGTCAGTGTGCGCCAACCTTCTTCCTTGATAATATTAATCTTGGAAGCCGCATCATAGCTTTCAAGCTTTGGATCAAAGAAGGTCCTCATCTGTTTCTCTTCTACTTTTAGAGCAGACATTGTTGAAGTGTTTGAATTGGGTGAATGCAACATCTGCCAAGAGGAAAATGAGGAGAAGAATGTGGATAGCCCATGTGCCTGCAGTGGCAGTTTAATGTTGGCACATTGAAAATGCATACAACGGTTCTTTAGACACAGGTTCTTGAGAGTTTTAGGGCAGTATGAGAGATATTACAAATTCATTTGATCTGTGGCAGATACACTGGGAACCACTACCTATATCTCTCGTCAAATTCGAAAAAGGATAAACCGAGGTTTTTCCTCGCAAAGACATTAGCTAAAAGTCTTGCAGTGGTCGCAAATATTAACTGACCAAATTAATGGAGTTTTCCATGTGCCTGTCGAGCTGGAATCTCCTCCTCACATCAGCTGCAACATTACTAGAGCTCTGATACCAAAATAATGAAGAAGTTTCCTTAGACACGTAATTTTATTAATAAGAAAACAAATTACATCTGGAATTTTGCAAGATTTTACGCCCGAACAACAAAACACTCTTACAATGAGCTATTTATAAGCTCAATGTCCTAACCACCTCTATATATGGATCACTTATCAAATAACAAGTGTCCATTTACAATAAAAGTTATTTAAACAACTTACTAACAATTCTCGTAAATTAGAGCCTAAGATACGACACATTTGTAGAGTCTTATCTTTTTACAACAATATTCTAATTCTAAATGTCTACATATAATAATTAAATATTCTAGATATAATTATTAATTTAAATATTAATTAATAATTATTTTATTCTAACTTTATAATCTATGATAATATTTTATTTTTAGATCATTTAACACTGACTTGGTTGGCTTTTGCATATTTTAATATTATCTATTTTCCTGTTGTATTTCATGAGTACTTAAGCTTATTATTATGTGGCTTTGATGGTTGTTCAATCATTATTATTATTCCGATTTTATGATGGTTATGAGTATGGTTCCATAACAGGGTCTAGCTATGGCTTTTGAAATGTTTGGTTAGTTAATGAATGGTTAATGAATGCATGAGCTAACAAATATTATTGCAACTATTATGAGAGAGAATTAGGTCATCTTGGTGATTTTCAAATAAGTTTCAGATCTCTATGTTCAAATATGCATTCATGACCCATATATTACATGTTTACCATATGTTTGACGAAATGACTATCATGATTAGGCCTAGTTTGGTCAAGTCCTTGATCAAGTTTTGAATGAATGGTTTTTTCTTGATATTATGTAAACATAGTTACCAATCAAATGAGAAAATTATCGATTACCCCTTTTTTTGAGGTAGAAAAAAATTCACCTGATTTTGAAAAGTGTTTATTTAGAATACACCTTTTTTTAAGCATGTTTTTGACACTTTAAATTTCTTATGTTACATTTTTTTTAAAATGTTAGTGATTTTCATATCGATTTTGAAAAGTGTTAATGCAACATTGACCCATTTTTTTATAGGGCTGTTTTTTGACACTTTTAAATTTTTTATGTATTAACTATGAACATTTTTTTAAAATTTTAGTGATATTCATGTTGATTTTGAAAAGTGTTGATGCAACATCAAACCTTTTTGTTTACAAGCCTTATGTTTTACACTTTAATTTTTTAATATATTAAGAGTGGATAAATTTTTTTAATTGTTGGTGATTTTCATGTTGGTAATAAAACATAAAAATAGAAACAAAAAGACGTGACAAACAAAAATCAAAAAAAAAAAAAAAACAAAAAAAACAAACAAGAAAGAAAAACAAAATTAACTTGTAAAAATAATAAATAAATAAATAAAGGGGAAAATATTTCAGAAAAACAGCACAATAATTTAAGCAAAAATTTAAATCCGAAAAGAAAACCACATAATAAAACAAAAATAAAAAAGATTAAAAAATTAAGAAAAAAAATTTGAATTGTTTGCCTCGGTCGGCCTAGGTCAATTCCCATAATTGACTTAGGCTACCCTCGGTCATGTCCATAAGGCCTTGAGCTTGGGCATGGTGGCGTTGCCCCGCCCCGCCCGACAACCTTGCGTTGAGGTTGAATTCTAGGAGCAACCTAGGTCGCCCGGGCAAAAGTTTATTATTTATTTATTTCTAATTTAATTTTTTTAGATAATTTCTAAGTTTTAATTTGTTTATTGTTTAATTTTTAATTTTTAAGTTTTAATGTTTTTCTTAAGTTTTTTTTAGCTTTAGAAAAGATTGATTTTTATGGGTTTTTTTAGTAATCTTTATTTTTTCTTAATTAAGTATTTTTTAAAATATTTTCCTTTTTTAATTTGTTTTTAATTTTATTTTACAACTTAATTGGTTTATTTTTACATTTTTAATGGTTTTTATAATATTTTTTTATTTGACATTTTTTGTCAGTTTTTAATTGATTTTTGTTTTATAATCATTATTATATTAAAATGTTTGTATTTACTTTTCAATGTTGAATTTTGTTCTTTTGTATTTTTAATATATTTACATATAATATATAGATATATTTATACGAAATTTCCGTGTCAATCTCGACTAGCAACCAGATCTCATTATGTGTAATTTGATAGTTGATTTTAAAATTTTCATTATAATGAATCAAGTCTGCCCCCACAATGTGTCAATTTCGTGGTTGGTCTTTAAGTTTTCATTACAATGGGCCGAGTTCACCTACACTACGTGTCGATTTAATGGTTGATTTTTTAAATTTTTGTTGCAATGCGTCAAGTTGGATTAGGCTAAGATTTTAAAATTGCTATACATTTAGCATTTAAAAAATAAATTACTCTTGGTATAATGAATCTTTCATTGAGTGGTTCATTTTAAAAGTTTTTTTAATCATATTTTTTTCATAATGTCATCTTTGAAATATTTTGAAAACTTAAGTTTTTTTTGTAGTCATAATCTTTGGTTTTAATTCTACGGTTGAAAAATTGTCAATATTTTAATGTTTTTCTAAGCCATGATATTTTATCTTTAATGCTATGGTTGAAAACAGTTATAAGTATTTTTTCTTTAGCGCCATGAATGAAAATTGTTGGAATTTTAAGGTTTTTCAAATACATGATATTTTATATATAATGTCATGCCTAAAAATCATTGGAATTTTAAGGCTTATCAAAGACATGATATTTTATCTTTAATTTCGTGCTTGAAAATCGTTAGAACTTCAATGTTTTTTGGAGTAATGACATTTTATCTTTAACGTCATCATTAAAAAATGTTGAAAGCTTACCCGACCAAAAAAAAAAAAACGTTATTCTAGCATCAACACTTTTCATTTTTAGGATGTCTTTCACACAAAAAAAAAATAGTTTTTACTGTCATTTTAAAAAAATGTTGAAAATTTACCCTGAAAAAAAATTTGTTATTCCAACATCAACATTTTTCCTCTTCAGCCTATTTTTTCATGTTTTTTGCATTTTTTTGGCTAGAGTTATCGTTTTTAGATAATAGTTCTCATTTGATCGGTAACTTTGTTTGTATCATTCTGAAAAGAATCATTGAGTTTTAGGCAATGGTCTGGAGGCTAGCCTGAAATGGTGGCTCAGAATTCGAGACGACACCCTATGAACTAGAAGTTTTGGTCCACAACCACACTCTGGTAGGCTTATTCGTGTAGTTGGAGGCCCTCAACCACATGGACGCCTTCTCATGAAACATTCCAACATAGGATTTGGGCACTGGGAGTGACTGTTTAGTTCCTCGGTGTCTTGTAGCTCTTGTGGAAGGTCAGTGAAGTTTTAATTTGTCGACTCCACTTTTTTAACTATATTTAGGAGGTTGAGTCATGTGATAGTATCTATAAAATCATGTTTACCTCGGTAGGCTAGTTAATGTGGGTAAATGTGGGAGGTGACATTACATTTCCTCCAAGTTGTTTTGGTCATATATGAAAGCATCATATGTGATCTTCCTAGATTTAATTATCATGACATTTGTTTTGAGGGTAATAATAGTTAATATCAATCTTTGAATAGAAATATTAGATGATTCTTAGTTTCTTACCAAGATCGTAAGGACTCCTTGCCAAAAATAACAATATCTTTAGCATAAAGGAGAAGAGTTATGACTATATCAATGAGTGTGGGGCTAACATGACCTAAATCTTCCAAACAACTCTTTCAAACTATCAATGTATATGCCAAAAACGGTAAGGACAAGGGACACCCTTTCTTGACCCCAATATTGTAATTAATTTCTTCTCACAACCCTTAATGGTCTTAAACTTGGAAATAACATTCCCATATAACCTTGTCATATCAACTATAAATTGAGAGTAACCGTTATTGGTTTCAACCTCTTTCAAAAGTTTGTCCTAGGATAATGTCAAAATGTTTTCTAAAGTTAATGATACAACATAAAACACCAGTTTAATTATTACAAAAATCCTCCACAATGATCTTGAGAGTATCAAGGTGGACTATGGTTAAATTATATCCCCTAAAACCAACTTGGCCTTTAGCTCTTTTATCATGACTTTCTATCCATAGGATAATCTTCTTTTCCAAATTAATTATGTACAACTTGACTAAAACATAGCTAATCATAATGGTCCTATAATTAGAGAGACTGATTTTATCCCCATTTTTAAAAATAGATCTAAGGCTTGGGGAAGCTTACTTCACTTCCAAATCAAAGGGCTTGTGTATGTGAAGGATGAGAATAAACCAACCTATTTTAAAAATAGATCAACTTGGTAGCCTTCAATATTCTTAGCTTTCCAAGTTGCCCCAAAATCAATGCCTTCCAAAGAAAAGAGTTCATCCTCTATAAGCGCATTCAAATTGACATCCATGGTCTTAAGGGACTCATATATATTTTTAAGGTTAAATTCTAATTCTTCAAGAGAACAGAATTATTATCTTTAATTTTATGGATTAACTTCCCAAAATCCGATTTAGATAAGCATTCTTTCTTTCTAATTATATAGTTCATTTTCTTTTTTTAACAAGAGCTTTATATGTATTTATCTTATTGAGCTTTAAAGATTCATTAAGAGTATCTCTAATTGGTTTTCTAACAATTTTACAATCATTATTATACATAGTTAATTTATTATTCTTTTTATAATACAGCTAAATAGTGATATTATTAATAGAAATGAAAAAAATATAATAAAATTATGATAAAAATTTCAATATTATTCTTATAATTTAAGAAACTTAAATTCCTATTTAAATCTTTTAAAAATAAATTAACTTTAATTTGATTAAAAATCATATGATTTTGATTCTCACCATTCTCTTATATAAAACTTTTAAATAATACAAAATTAAAATTAAGATTAAAAATGTATAATAGTCATAGTCATTTATGAAACTAAAATTTATATATCAAATATCACATATATTACACAAATAAACATTCATATACACATATATTACACATCTATCTTTATTTTTAACTTACACTTATATCCGAATTAACCTATCGTCACTATAACATCTTATCTTATTCACTATTTCTTTTAGCAAATTCTTTTGGTTCATAATAACTTAAAATTTAAATCCATTTCTTTGGTTCATGTCCCCATACAGATAACTTTTCAACATGAATTTTACTAAGTTTTCCTATCTTTTCATGTAGCTACAACATCTTTCATTCGACTTTATCTCGTAGCACGCCCTCCAGTCCTTTCTTCGATCCATGAACATATTTCTTCAACCTAACTTTCTTTAACCTTCTGGTGTGATAATGATGATTATATATATATATATATATATACTATATATTATATATATATATAAAAATAATTGTTATTATTGTTTTTATAAAAATAAATAAATTATTTTTTAACTGGTTTTAAAAGGTTAGAAAATTTTTAAATTTATAATAATTTTTTTATTTTAAATTAATTTTTTTTAATTCTTTAATTTTAATTATTTCAGGAAGAATTTAAGTAGTCCTATCTAATATGAATAATAACTAATAAATTTATAGGGTTTAATGTCATGGTTTTTTTCTCTATAAAATGTGGTCAACGACTAGAAAATTTGATATGGATTTTTTCTCAATTTCACAACACTCAAAATTACTTTCAATCAAAATTAATTATCTCCTTAAAATTTATTAAAATTATTTAATTATATTCATATTTATTATATTTGTATTTGTGCTCAAATTTCCTTAAAAAATTTTAATAACTAAATTTATTGTTTTAAAATCAAATATCATATATTTTATCAACATTATATATTGTTGAATTTAAGCTTATGTGATCCATATCAAGTGTTTTGAGAAGATTTTTCGGCCTAAATCACATTCGAATGTGTGGTTCATTGTCAAGACAAGCTAACGATAAACCACACTTGTTGATTCCAAACACCTTCATCACACTTGTTGGTTCCAAACACGTCCACAAATACATTCGAATGTGATTTACACCAAATTTTT
>APFE030745771.1:17298-29220 GCA_000404065.3 Pinus taeda
ATGATTAAACTGATTACACTAGGCATATTAATTATTAGCTAAATAATAAAACAATATATAGCACTGAACATTTTATGGTCCTTTAACCTACCACGTGTGTTTTAACTACAACTTTTGCTTTTTATCAAATGATCTTTATTTTATGAAAGGATGCGATCACTCACTGCTATCTTCATAAATGATTACATTCATCCCCTCGAAGTTCGTTTTCTATTCGGATTTTCTGGAATCACCATACAAATTAATTATTATATCACCTTTAGGTAGGGTATTATTTTCCTTTAATTAATTAGTTTCTTTTTATTAAAGATTTATACTACTTATTCATAATTTAATACTGAGGTTTAATTTTCATTATTTTATTATTATTTTAAAAAGTCCTATTATAGGTTATTTAGTGATTTCTATTTTGTTACTATTTTTTGTTTTTAGTTTTATTTCCTTTTATTTAACTTTTTTATTTTGATTTTTTTGGTTTTTTTTATTTATTTCCACTTTCATGAATTATAGTTCTTTCCCCAAGACGACTTATTATTATGTTAATTGTTTTTTAATAAATTTTAATTATAAAATATTATATATATTATAAAAATAAAAAATAAACACACATACACACACATATAATATTAGTTAAACATATTTCTTAATTTTTGGTCATAGCATTCAACAAAATAATATTTTATTAGTTGTTTTATTTTTGTTATAAAATATTTATGTATTTATTGCTTTTTAGTTTAATTAAGCTATATTTAAGCTAAGCCCTAGGTACTAGCTACTATGTAGCCCTTGTTTTTATCGTGTTATGTAAACACATATTCTAATACTATTTGATAACATCTCATTAAGTATTAAACAAAATCAATAAATTGTGTTTGTTGAATTTTATAATAATAGTTTAGATTTATCTGAAAGTTAGATTTATTAAGTTTTGAGAAACATTAACTCAGAAGTTAACATAAATCTAAGCTAGTACTCTTGTATTCTGTAATTGCTTTCTTTAAGTTTTTAAATAGGTTTGATTATAACAAATATGATGGACAAATACCATCGGCTATGCAATGCCATAGGCTTTACAATACCCTAAGACTAGGCATCCTTATGTCATCCTTACTCAATGCATGGTATATCCATAGTTAAGATAAATATAAAGTGACTCTCTCTCTCACACACACACCCAATTAGAAGCACATCATTCAAATGTGTTAAAACACACACATGGAATGTGGACAATATATGAATGATAAGACGTGACTTACATTTCTATTAACAAATATATACGCTTATACATTTTAGATGATTGTTGGATTCAACTTCCAACGTCTCTTCAACTCCCTTTGACTATTCAACTTCCACACCATAACCCTTAGTGGCTTAGGTGTCCAACATTCCCCCCCTTAATCCAAAGGGATATATCTGAGTCCAAGAAGAGAGTTATAATACAAATATGCAATGATTGATGATAGAAATAGGCCGAATGAGCTCTCTAAAATGATGATATGAGGTGGGATAACTCGAGGTCCCAACCGATAGTGGTTTATGGATGACCACCAACATTGAAATTCTTAGTGTAGTTCCTGGAACTCTTCCAAATACGGCAAGAAGTTGAAGTCTTCTGCTAGAGGAAGTGCTCCCTATTGTTTTGAAAAGGGAGACCATTGCAGTCTCAACTTAGAACACCTAGTGCAGTTCTCAAAAATCTTCCAAATCTGGCAAGAAGTTGAAGTCTTCTGCTAGCGGAAGTGCTCCTTAATTCTTTAAAGAGGGAGACCCTTAATCTGGAAAAAGGGAGGTCTTCAACCTGCAGTGGTTTAAGGAAAGCCACCAACCAAAGCCAAGCTTAGGGACTTCTCTGTCTCTGGCTACAACTCTGAATCTGGGTATGGTTGTCTCTAGCTGCAACTTTGAATCTGGGTATGGTTGTCTCTGGCTATAGGTTGAGGCAGGAGGTTCAGGTTTTGTCTCAGACCCGCTTGATTTATCATTGAAACTTGTAGATGACCATCAATTACCCCCCTATGAGATATAAGGTGAGGAGATGAAGAGATATCAACTACAAGAATTTTCAATATTAGAGAACAAATTCTATGGTATGATTTAAATATCTTCTTGGTTGTTGAAGCCCATTGCCAATAAGTGATCCATCCAAGGTGAATCTTTGTTCTTTCAAGAGGCTTGTTTTTGAAGCATTTGTTCGAATAATGAGTTTTCTTACCACAAAGCTTACATGGGTGAAGATTAATACAATGATCTTTCACATGGAAAACTATGTCACAATGTTGGCATTTCACAATATGTTGTTGTAGAGGAGGAGAAGGAATAAGCGAAGATGAACTGTCCTGAAGAAATCCAACACTCTGAAATTTGATTGGCTTGGAATAGTCCAGAGTATGAAAGGACACATCGTTGTCATATCCAAGACCTGTTTTGTGCTTGTTGCTAACAAGCTCTTCTCAAGGTCTGATGATGGGCATGGGAAATGCAGATTGAACTTTTGCATCTGCATGCAAATATGCTCTTTTAATAGACACTAACTCAACCTCAATGTCAATTATTTTATCAATCATTGGCCACTGACGGGAGCCAAATTCAGACTCAAAAAGAGGATTTTCATGAATAAAAACCAATTCAGAATGATGTCTTTTCTGTTGTAACTCATTTTGTTGTAGTTGTGATTTGAGTCGCAAACAATCAATTTTGTCTTGTGCACTTTGTAAACATGTTCAAATATCAGAGAGAGTGTCCTCACTGATTTGGGTTGTGTTACGAATAGTAGAGAGCATTAGGGTACTTAATAACTCTAACAAATCGTCAAGTCTAGCCATTGTCCTAATAACTCAAGGTCAACAAATGACAGGTGTCGGTTTCAACAAAATGCACCCATGTACAATGCTATTCAACTTACTTTCAAAAGAATACAAGTGAATTTAGGCACATATTTTTTGTTTTTAATCTTTCCTGAACTTCCAACTATGGAATTCCCTAAGGACAAATCTGTTACCCAAATTATGAAAGACACAACTCAGAAAATAGATTTGACTTAGACTTTTCACAAAGGGATTGCAAGCAAATGGTTACAAATTCTATCTCTTTTAATTGATAATTCTTGTAGTAACCATATACAAAAAGATTACCAAAAACTGAGATCTTTAAGGACTAATGTATTTTGTTTTAACAAAATATACCCCAGAGTTGAATGTGGGAAAATTGTACCAAGAGTCTGAAATTTTGCGAGGTGGCTCTTATAATATTTGAAGCTCGAAAAATAAATAGAATTAGAAGTGATAGTACTCGATTGGATTACTTTGTAATTTTCAATTGGTTCATTGGAAACATTCTAGAATATAGCTTTATTTTTCTAGCTTCCTTATCCCCTTCTTGCAACCATAGATACAACATAAAGTTTGGAGCTAAGAATTCCCATGACCTGAACATATGATCATTCACAGAATCCAACATTGGTCTCTCATATATTTCCCTTTGTGTGGTTGGGAAATAATGGATGGGTCCCTTTCATTAAAATGTGGACAATACCAAAATTTACTTATAGCTAGTCGATAAAGTTAAGATGTCAATTGCCTAATAGTTTTAAGATGGCAATTGAATAGAACAATTGTGTTCAATATTTTCTTTAAACACAAACCATCTCATATGGTGAGAATTTAATATATATATATATATCTATATATATATATATATATATATATATATATAATATATATATATATATATATACCATTGTTGGACAGTACAACCATCCTAACATAGAAAATGGAGAGTCGATCTTAAATGCCAGCCCTGGTTTGGATCAACCAAAGACTATGCGAATTCAAAGAGACTACACGTGTTGCAATATGAAGAGACAATCCATTTCGTCTCAATGATTTCACCGCTAACAGTGACCAAGTTCACTCATTACCAATATTGTTGGTAGAGGAATACCATGAGGAAGTAAATAATGAATCAATGACTTGTTATTCACAGACAAGCTCAAAGTCATCTTAGGCGATTAAGCTCTCCGTAGAGAAGCCACCACCACATTTCCATGGAAGTGTCCTTATTCTAGTATCATCAAACCATGGAAAAGATAATAGCCATGTTGGGGCCTTTGTTTTGAGATTTTACAAAGAAAGAAGCCGATGATAAGTGGTGGAGATGACCGTTGGGGAGTTGCAGAATTGACAACCGAGGGAAGAGTAGAAATTGAAGGATGACTGGAAGTCACAGAGGAGTCGCAGGAAGAAGCAGGGACAACTTAGTGAAGTAAGAGCAGAGGCAGCCGAGAATGAAGGTAGTCTAGCAAAAGGAAAGAAGAACTGGTATTTTAGACAAATGGTAGGAGATAAAAAGCAGACGAAACAATGAAGGACGGGTTGATGTTAGTCAGTAGAGAAACTCTATAATAGTTCTAGTCTTTCTTTGTTGTGGAATAATGTGAAAGACTCCATGATATTGTTTGTACAAGGTTACGTTGGTTGCATGGTTTCTACTGTTAATGATTAGGCCTTGAGGCTTACGTACTGAATTATGTTATGTTAATGGATAAGACTGTTCTAGAACCACCTTGTGTCTTTGAGCATATTATTAACTCTTTAAAAAATTTATGAATGCTTATGGTTCTGCTGTTTCCTAATATAACGTGAGTGGAACAATGCAATATGGTTATTTTTTATGTTAAGCTACTATATTAGTCTCTCTTCTAGTTGATATGACTCCCCTAGTATCTAATTCTACCCTCATCTAACTTCAGTTGTGACATGCCTTGGGTGAGACTCCTTACCCTCCCCGGGTAAGGTGAAAATGTCGGCATTACTTTAGACTACAACGGAGCCTTATTGGCCCCTTGTTCCTAAAATGAGAGTCACAACCTTTTTGTCATTTTCATTTGAATAAATGGTTGCATTGTCGAGACCTGAAATTCAAAAGGAGGGTTCAAAATATGGTATCAAGGATTTTTGAGAAGGAAATATGGAACTGGTGGGAAGAGCAAGTGGATTGGTTTGTTTCTCAGCAGGCTCTACTTTTTCGCCGAGCTATTGTGAAACTAAAATATGAGATCCTATACTCAGAAGTTGAAAGTGATTAGTACAAGATCTTCTAGTGTAAGTTCCCAGAAGAACTATATAACTGGTTACAGAGATTGCAGGTGAAGGGTAGGATAGGAGGACAAACATTGTCTTGTTGCGACTATACTTTCAAATATCTCGTTGTGCTCCACCATCTTAACACAAATATGACAAGAGAAGTTGATTTATGGGTGCCTACTACATTATAAGGGTACATTGTCAAGTTTGCGAAAGAAAGCCACCAGTCCTTTTCAAAAGATGAAGATGTGTTCCAAGCAGGGTTGAGAGGGAAGTTGTTTAAAGAAATAAACCTCTCGATTAAAGTCTTAATGGTGGAAGAAGGCATTCTTATATTCCAAAGTCGAAGCATGATAACATAAACACCTAGTAATGGGGGAAGTATATAAGGGGAGGGATGCTACCAAATGAGGGATCATGAGGTTATTATAAGGATGGACACAGAGGATTCGTAGAGGGCCAGGGAAGTGAGAGCGCAAAGGATAGCACATATATCGGAGAAATCGAAGGAAAGGGCCATGCAGGTGATTAAAAGTCAGCGAGAGTAGTGTTGACGAGCCTAGAAGAGGAGGGAAGGATGGAGGATAACTCAACGAAAGGGACAGAGGCAACTAGGATAGATGGGAGCTTAGAAGGTGGTAGGAGCCCTCCCTCACTGATCGCGGGGGAGGGGTGGAATGGAACTAGTTGTTTGTCTTAGAGGAAGACTTAGAGAATGATATGTACTTTTTTATGCAGAGATTATTCGTGGAAGATTACGTGTCTAGAAGAATCAAGGATCCAACCCTCAAGGCTCGAGTAGTATCTCCCCCAACCTTCCCTTGGTACACTACAACAATCTTGACAAATTTCTTTTTAATTTTCTTACGCTGATAAGAGTGCATAGTGTGCATGTTAACCATAAGGTTGGTAATATTAGTGGTGGAAATAGTAGCTGTAGTAGTTTTGGTTTACAAGGATCTTTACAGCCAGGATCATAAGGTTTTGTTATTTTAGCATGAACACAATCTATAATGGTAGAGTCATTTACAAGATATCTAGAATTCTCCGGCATAGGAAATGAATATGTAGAGCAACACTGGTACCTATGTGAGGTTATCTGGAGAGCATGCCAAATGCCTGACAATGTGAAGTTGATAGAATTCCAGAACACTCTCAGGGAAAGGGCCTTGAGGTGGTTCATAAAATGGTTGGATTTACATTAGAACCAAACTTTGTATGAGATTAAAAGAGATTTTTTACAGGAATTCAAACTTCGCTAGACGGATTAGCAAGGGTTATCGAAGATGTGGGAGATAAAGCATTACGAGGGAGAAACCACCTGGGAACTAATGCAAAGGGTTTAAGGATGAAAATGGTAAGCTCAATTATACTATAGACCTGAATCACCAGAGGGTTTGATTCATCAAAGCACTATTATCCCTCACCCGGACACTGTTGACAAAGTAGAAATGTAACAACCCTAGTTAAAAGCTCCATGTAAAAATATATAAGGCCACAGATGATGGGACATGTATTCCAAGCTAAATGGTGGGCAAGAAATCCTAGTGGGTCTTCAATTTGGTTATTATGGCTAAATAAAATTGGCAAATGAAATGGTTAAGGCTGTGGAAAGGCAAAATGACATTTTTAGCACATTTATTTATTAAAATAATGGAAATTAGAAGAAAAGGGAGGTGAAAAGTCACAGGTTGCATGTGAGGAGGAAATTGAAGGAAAATAATGGAAAATGAAGGAAATAGAGGCCTCATTAATAAAAAGGCTTCTGAGGATCAATTAGTAACCCTTTTGTCAGTTCAGTTTTGGATCTCTCTCATTATTCTCTCTCTCTCTCACTCTTGGACACTTAGAGTTTTCTTGGAGCACTTGGGCATTGGATCAAGAAAGGCAAAGAAGGCAAGATGAAGTGAAGATCAATCAAGGGAAAGTAGGATCAAGTAGGATTCCTTGCAGGTATTGATTTGCATGTGTGATTTCCTTTCTAGATTTAGCATGTTGTTACACAAAAAATTGTCACCATGACTTTCTACAATTTGTATGAGGCCATCAACACTCATACATATCTCCTTTGCAAGTCTTAAACCTCAGCTCTTCATGTCAAGCCTTCAAAATGGGAGAAAAACCTTAAAAATATCTCAAATCCTGGTTTCACACTTTCTCCTAGCATTGCCTGCGGTGCCACACCTTATGGTCATGTTTCCTGCGAACCTGACAGCTCTGTATATTGAGTAATGGGTGTGAACCCCTGTAAAATTTAAGAAGGCGTGAGTTCATTCTTAAAAACTCATTTTTGGTCACTTCTAAACACTTCTAGAAGGAATATTACGATGGCAAGTCCACTCCAACTTGGTTCATCCATTCCATAACTAAGGGAGCTAACTCCATGATATGAGGTGCTTATCCCATTGAAGGAGGAACTTATCCCTTTAATGGTGGACCTGCAACTTCTTCCATTTGCACTATAAATTCATGCATTGGGGTAGTTGTAGAGGAGGTTGAAAGCTGAATATTCTTGACGGTAAATGCTGCTGGAAATTAGACTTCCTTTTTGAGCTTGTGAGAGGAGAGATCACATACCTTTTATTTCATTTGGGAAGTGAGTGAGGCTTGTCAAAGTAGAGGAGGCTCCTGCGGGACCCTGGAAAGAGCTTGTGCAACATCAAGGCAAAGGTTGTAAGGTTCTTTTATTCATAAAGTTAATACAATCAAGTTTGCTTTTCTCAATGAACAGTCTCTAATGGTTTATTTTATGAGCTCCTTGATCTTCATAATGAACATGTTTTATTATACGCAAGTATGCTTTGATGTGTGTTTGTTTGCGTATGCAGGTTATTGAAACGGAACTGCTTGAAGCTGTTGGGATAAAACTGCCACAAACAAGCGTTGGACCGAGGTAGGGTCTGGTACACCTCTTAGTGTTCATTTATGAATTGAAACATGTTTAGAGAAAGTATATTTGCTTGTGCTCTTTGTTGCTAGATATCATTCGATACTAGGGAGATCGGTTTTGTCCGCAAGAACGATTTATCCGGCCAACAAATTGGCGACCATACTAGGGACAGGAATTGATTGTTTAATTTTCCTTTATCTTTGATTTGAGAAACTTGATTTTTGGTTTCTGGTTTTTGCTTGAGGTGTGTGGGATTGGGTAGTTTGTAGGTCCTGGATTGATTTTTTGTTTTTTAGAAATTTTTACGAGGACCACACGTTCTGTTTGAGTTACAGTGCGGACCTCTCCGCATTGTTACTTTACTACACAGAGCGGTACCGCACCTGGTTTCACTGGGTGCCTGCGGACCCTGTCAAAATTTTTGAAAATCCTAAAATCTTTTCGTCCAGTTTAGTTTAGATTATTTTATAGCTTTTAGTCTCTGCCCATATCTGCATATATCCTATCAAAAAGCCTTGTTTATGAGTTTCTTTCAGCAAATTCTTCCTCTCATCAATCTTCATTAAGTTAATTGGGTGTTTTGAGTCTCTTTTTTGAGAAATTCTTAATTTGATTTCCTTTGGTCGTTACTTGGAGGTTTGTCTCAGTATTTTCATAATTTTGCATCTTTTTGCTTTTGTTTCTGCAAAAAAATTTTTTTTTTTTTTTTTTATCTTTGGAACTCTCGCCCATTTCTTGACTTGCCACTTGATTGGTTTCTTAGATTACATTAGAATCATCTTGTGTTTGAGAATTTTCTTGCATAGATCACATTTGCATAGTTAAAATTCTCATTTTCAGAATATGAATGAAAATGTGCATAGATTACATTTGCATGCTTTTCAAGTGAATTGTGCATAGATTACAATTGTATAGTATACATTCTGAAAAAATCAATCGGAGATTTAGATCAGTTTTCTTTGGTTTGAATATAAATATTTTTATGCTTGTTTTAAACACACAAAAATAAAAATAAAAATTTGTTTTGGATTTGATTTGCATTAGTTTTTCTTGATGAAATTAGTGCATTAGAGAATTTGTTATATTTTCTCTTAGTGATCGATTTTTTGCATTGTTGGAAGTGAATGGAAACTCTCTCCTTACTTTAGTTAGGATTCATCGAATTGAAAAGATTACATTATCATATTCGATTGCATTCAGTTTTGGGTCAAGTCATAACACCATTGGTTGCATATCCATTTACCCTTTTGAGTAATAACAGCCTAAATAACACAACGCTTAATTAAAATTCATCTAGTAATTTTTAGATTTTCAGGGCTCTTTCCATCAATCTAGCTTAGGCTAGTGTCTTGGAATAGGTTTTAGTTAACTCTCCAAGATAGTAAAACAAACAAGTAG
Organism: Pinus taeda; assembly: GCA_000404065.3. Taxonomy (NCBI): domain Eukaryota; kingdom Viridiplantae; phylum Streptophyta; class Pinopsida; order Pinales; family Pinaceae; genus Pinus; species Pinus taeda. The sequence continues at coordinate 26,668 of APFE030745771.1, forward strand.
TTGATCTTGTGGTAGGAAATAAATTCCAATTGTTACATCTATGCTATGGGAAAGCTCCTCTTAAAGGAGAAGCACGAGATCATATCTGAACCAGTGAGGTAATCAATCCTTCCTCATTGGGAACGATAGCAGATATACATGTATTAAAAATGGTAAACCTCGGATTGACCATTGTCGAGGAGCCTGGGGTCACTTGTTGGTAAACCTTGGATTATGTTAAGGAGCCTTCAAGGGGATTGAGCTTTGTTACTTTGCCCTTGCGCGTGTATCGGATCATAGAGTGTTCCCCCAGGTATATTTGTTTCTGTTGGTAACCTTAGTGGCCATAATCTATAGGGTTCTTTCCTAAGGTGACGGTGGAGGGAAGATCCCACTGTACCTGGAGCAGACGTCGACTAGACTCACTTGGACTCTCTGGAGGGTTATCTTCACTCGAGACGGTTTTGTGGAGAAACTTGTGCCAATCTGTTTCATTAAGTAGGTTGTCGGGGTAACTGTTCCAACCACCATTTCTATATTTAACTCTGCGACATTGAATTTCATCACCAACTAGTGTTTTCGATACAGAAAGTTACTATTTCTGTGTAGTTTGACTCCTAGATTTGATAACGCGTGTTAATTTGTTTGTTTTTACTTTTAGAGACCATAGGTGTGAATTGTGAATTTTAATTGTTATGTGTGAATTACGAATTGTTAATTTTAATTTTAAATTGTTAATAAAATTCACTGAATGAATATAATGGAAACTATTCCAAAATTTACCAACCAAGGAACCCCTCTTAATGAGAATCCTACTACTTTTCCTTACTTTGAAAATGTTGGTCCTCCTTATATGGCTACTGTATCATTACCTGGATTTACAATAGGTTTACCGATATGGTTATTTTCAACTTCGTTGGCCCCAAATACTCCAATTGTTCCACCTCAATCGAATGCTTCACGTCAACAAAGTTCACCATCTCAACATCATCAACCCTCTGTTGACCCTTTACCTTCTTTGCCTACTATTTCTTCCTCCATTTCTTCTTCTTCGCTTGGTAAAATCCTTAACGCTAGTAACCAAGTGGCTAAGAAGAAGAAGAAAGGGAAGAAGAAGAAGAAGCAAGATAAGAAAGAAGTCAACCAATCAACCATGGCTGTAAGTGTTAGTTGTGTTAAGGAAACCTCCAACATGCATCGTAAACCCAAATACCCTTGCAAGCTTTGTAAGGGTGACCACTTTCTTATCAATTGTCCTGGTATTCCAAGGGTTTTGGAAGTCTAGTCAAAAACATCTCATCAACTTTCCATTGATCCATCAACCAGTGATAGTCAGGTTCCTGGGAAAAAGGGTAAAGTTAGGTTTCCTTGTAAGTTATGCAAAGGGAGTCATCAAACTCACATTTTCCATCACATGGATGAAGCCTCAAAATTGTTGGAAAACCTTATTGTTCCACAACAAGAATTTCCAACTGGCTACCGTAAACTTTCTCCCAACCTATCGTCAACTGATAGAGTGATTGATCTAATTTCAAGTACAGTTGATCCCACTCTTCCATTGGAGAGTGAAACTCATATCACTCAGGTTGATGATCCATTAGTTGATCAAGTGGTCGATTCAATTTCACATTCGGTCGATCCCACTCTCCCTTTAGAGAGTGAACTTCATACTGCTCAGGTTCTTCTTGTTACATCAGACTCTTCTACGCCGGGGGGCATTTCACCTATTTCTATAAAACCCCCTCCAAGTACTGAGGTCTTTTCCTTTGATTGGAATAGACTGACAGAACCTCGTCTTCCTTCCTCCATCCCTTTCCAAATCATTGTCAAGGCTGGTGGTAGGGACATACATCGCACACAGGTAGATGAAGGTGCTTCTGTTAGTATTCTATCCTCAGCTGCTTGGAAAGCTTTGGGTTCCCCTCAGCTTGTGCCTATTACACAGAATCTGAAAGCTTTTGAAAGAACCATTAGTGAACCTTTAGGGATCCTTCCTAATTTTTCTATTACCTTGGAAGGTAAAACTGTCTATATTGATCTTATGGTAGTTCGAGGTCCCTTGGATTTCAATTTACTCCTTGGGCACGACTATGTTTATGCAATGAAAGTTGTCGTATCGACACTCTTTTGCGTGATGTCTTTCCCTCACAATGGAAACATTGTGACTGTAGACTAGCTTTCGTTCCCTAGTCTTGTTTCAGCTACCAATAATATGAAACCCCTAAATGTTCTCGATTCTAAAGTGGTATCTACCTCGCCATGGCTTAATTATGTGGCAACTGGTCCCATGTTTTCAGTTACCGATGTAAGTGAGCCTCTCACTGTTTGCTCATCTTCCTTTGATTTAGATTCGGTAATTGATATAAAAAAATCTGTGGGTTTTCTTGAATGCGATGTTCTTATCCCTCTTGAGTCCCTTGACATGTGTTCCTTCAGAGAACTATTCTTCCTTCTAATGAAGACCTCTTGGAAGCCATGATCAAGGTGCATCCACTGACATGTCTTTCTTCCAGTTGGAAGCCATAATCAGTAGGCGCGAGGATAGTTTGTTCCTGTCTCAACCTCATTAAAAAA
>APFE030745776.1:0-10065 GCA_000404065.3 Pinus taeda
AAACTATCAACACTTCCTTACAAATTACAAAATTCCAGCCTCCAGATCTCTCAGATGAGGGATCCATTTATAGATGTTTGCAAAGGTGTGAGTCATCTCTGGTTTTTGATTAGTGTCATTCCACTTGTAGTTCTTGGTTCCACTTGGAGATTTCTTGGATCTCTTACTCATCCCTAGGCGCATTCAGAGAGGAAAGTGTCATAGAGGAAGTTTCTAGAAGATTCCATAAGCATCCACTTAGCAAACTATCTCAGACACTTGTCCATTCTCACTCATCGCACCCCACAGAAGGCTTCTTCAGTATGCATCACACCTGGCTAGTGTAGCAGTCAGTATGCATCGCACCCTGACAGTGGAGCATTCAATATGGTCCTATTTTGGCCAGTTTTGAGTAGTTTTTTAGGTGGAACTTCCGGGGAATGATGTAATCAGTTGACCATGATCCTTTAGGGTATAAAACAACACTTTTAGGGGTTAAAGAGCCCTTGTTTTAAGGACATATAAGATTGGGGTTGCAGTGCCCAAATATGTCTATAACAACGTGCTTCTTGCGTCGTTGCAAAGATCTCTATGTGTAGAAAAATATGATATGGTGTGGCACTAAAATGATAAAATTTTACCCCCAAAAAGTCATTTGATGCCTCAAAATGCTCCTAGAAGATTTTAGACCCCGTTTTGCCAAACTGTGTCCCACCAGCAAAAATAGTCCCATGGGTTGATTCCTCCAATTTTTTCCACTTTTAATGCATTTATATGGATGAAAAATAAGATAATGATCCAATCCGGGTCAATAATGCTTGTTATTTCAACTAGATATATCTTGGCCATTGCTTCTTCGAACTACATATTGGTGTCATTATTTGCCTCCATTTTCCTTCGTTTTAATTATTACTAGATGTGTCTGATACCCTCTCAGCTTTACAATTATGTAATTTTTGAGAGATATATTTATGCCTTAATGACCACTAGTCTACACAATATCTATGATGATCTGGTAATGAGATCTTAGACAATTATTAAGGTATTACAGACTCATGTGCATGGATTTGCCTATGTTACTTTGTGCAATGGATCGATAAGACTGTGAAATACATAGACAATGAAGCAGTTAAAGAAACATAATAGACAACACACATAAACACAGCAAGTTTAATAAGGAATTCACCCAATGCTCCTGGGCTACATCTCTTGGTCCAGCCTTCAGTGGTGACCTCTCTATTATGTCTTCAGAAGCGGAGTTTTTACAAAAGTTAGCTCAATTTGAGTCTCACACAACAGACGTAAAACACCAAGGCTTTACTTGGATCCCCCAAGTCTTCTTGAGTACACAGACTGTCCTCACTAACTCTCTTTCTCTATTTGCTCTCTGTCTCGGCACTGCTTGCCTCTGTCTCTGTTAGTCTGTGGCTTTAAAGCCAATCAGCATTGTCTGTTCGTTTCTCCTTCTCGGGCTCTTTGGCTTCCTGGCCTCTGTCTGCTCAGATCCCCTTCTGAGTGTTAGCGATCATTGCTAAACGCTTTCATGGATGGTGGCCACCTGTTCTATAACATAATTGGTCATCGGGCCTTTGAAATCCCTAGAAATAACGTTTTATGTTTTCACAGAGAAATACACTAAAAACACTGGAAATTCGCTAAACTTCATTTATCGGATTTGAAATACTATAGATTCCGCCTTATAACTCCTACCAGGTCCATGTTTATTTCGCTTATCACATCTCCATTATTGATCTGGGAGATCTGGATCCAACGACTGAGGTTCATTTCAAGCGGCCCATGCATAGGGGAGTTAACTACCCAAAAAGAGTGGTTTTCTCTCTCCAGGGCCTGGACACGTGGCAGCCACTGTATGGGCTCGGGCGGAGCCCAGCCAAAGCCTCTTACTGCCTTCGGTCCTCCCGAAATCCTACTTGTTTCCTTTGTATAAAAAAATACATTAAGCACTAAAAACCCCCGTAAAATGGCTTTATACAGACTTGAAATACTATGCATATGCATTCATAAACCCTTTCGGGTCCGGTTTCATCGCATCGACACTTTTCCTTCGTATTTCGTTTATTTAACGAAAAACACAATTATAAAGGAAAATGTTGTTTTACGGAACTCAAAATATATATGTTTTTATTTATAATCCCGTCGGGTCCGGCTATCGCAGTCGCATGAATCGGCCCCGCTCCTCTGTGTTGCTCCGATGCGATGTTGCGATGCGATTGATCGCAATTGCATGGGCCATTTGTAATCGCTCCTCTGTAATCACCGATTATGATATCGCGATTCAACTTGGGTCGTCGATCTGCGCGCTTGATCGATGGTCCTCGTTGACCCGTGCTAATCACGATCGCAACTGTTATATGGTTGTCCCTGATAACCTTTGCCTGTCACTACCGATTGCAATGTGCTGATCGGATCTGGACTGTTGATCAACCAAATCCGACGACTCCTGTGCATTGCTGCCGATAACTTGTTTTTCCACTGTTTCTTGTGTTTTTCACCTATTCTAAGAGTTCATCCTCATGCGTTAGTTTTGATCTTTTAAAATATTTTGAAGACTTAGAGGGTTTTTGGATCCATTTTGGATCATATGCCTTTCTACTCATTTTTTAATCTATATCTTGATGCAATTGGTTTTCACCTTCCCTCAATTAGGGTAGCATATACCTATTTCCTTATTTGTGAAGTATTTACTTGATGTTAATAAAAATATTTGTTTGATATTTCTAACTCTTTAAATGATGTCATTTTGACCTTATTTTTGTATTCAAATTTTCTTTTGATTGTTTGGCGTATTCAATAAATTTTTGTCTTTATACTTTTATTTCATTGCAGATGTAAGCATTCAATCCAATGATATACATTTTAACAATTATTCATCTAATGAACCAAACCTTTTTTTTGGAAAAACCTCCTATTCATGTGTATAGTAATTTATATTTCATTTTTTATTTAAATGATGAACTTGGTGTAAACATCATCTTTTTCATATTTATGAAACCTTTTCAATAATGCAGTAGGGAAGTTTTTCCTCTAGACAAATAGAGCTAACTATTAAAAGTTGACATTGTTTTTCATTTTTTCTAGATAGAGAATTCAATTTAGAATACCTTCCATTCTGTTGATCTAGTCATTATCTCCTCTATGATCTTTTGTATCATTTTTCAATAACTTATTTTTATATTTTTTAGTAATCGTCTATCTTGAAATCTTGAGTGAGTTATACTTCCTAAGATATATGGCTCCTATATTGCTTGACTTGATATTGGTAAGCGCCTTGGACAAGCAGTTCACGCTGGCCTACTATCTTTGCGAGCTCGAATATTGAAATTTTGGCACGAGCTCTCTTCAAATATTCAACTATATTGTAATAAATTGTTTCACCTTTAGTAGGCAGTGTTGAAGTGTCTAGAGGAGTGGCTTTGTTTGACACTTCTGGAGTGATGGACTTATTTTTGCTATTGGAGGAAGTGTTCTTAGAAGCAATTGCATTTGCATACTTTGTGTATTTTGAGTAGGGTTGACCAGTGGTGAGATCCTTCTTAACAATTGTTCTTTCAATTTTTGTCTCGTCAACTCCTTATCAGAAATGGGCCCTTGACTCCTCAAGTTGTATCATTCATTATTCTTCTGAGGAGGGACCTCACTTTGAGGTGGTGCTTCAGCATGCTTCTTGTCAGCACTGAAGATACAATCAAAAGAATTCACTACATGCCCAATACTCATACTTTCTTCAGCCATTGCAAGTTCTTCTATTTCTTCCATTTGTTCTTACTGCTCATCTCCTAGCAAGGATTCCACAATGTGTGCATCCAGAGAATTCATGTTGTGGTTCCACTACGGGCATGTTTTTTCTAAATGATATCCCTGGTGGAAAGAGCAATAGTTATCCATGCCCATACTTTCAATATTCAACACAACATTCAAACTTTGGGCAAATTTAGCTAGCTAATTGTTGTTGTTGTTATTATTCCTTCTAAATGGAAAATACTTGGGGGGCTTGATATTATTGGAAGTCTCGCTTGACCTTCTCTTTAATCTTGAAACTTCATCGGTATGTGCTTTTTGATGTCTTGGTCAAGCTTTCAATATTTGTGAAATTCTTTTCTTTAGCCTTACTTGAAGAAGGCTGAGACTTCCTGCAAGTCTCCTCTGAGCCTTTAGATTCATCATGATCGATAATAACTCCAATATCACACAATTATTTCTCCACAATGATTTCTTCTACAAAGTTTAGTGCCAATGTTTCCTTTGTAGCTCGTTTAATGAAAGAGGAAATGTTTGTTGGCAAGACAAATGTATAATAATCAATAGTAATTGAATCATGAGGTTGTGTGCCCAGGGAAAACCTGTTCAATATGTGGTTGAACTTTTGATTTAAATATTTTACTTTCTCCTTTTCCCCATCTTACTATTCCCGAGCTCCTTTAACAACATAGAGGGAGTCTTATCATCGACAAATTTCTCTAAAAACAATTTTTTGAACTCCCTCCAACTATGGATTGAATTGACAGGAAGACTATGGTACCATGTTGTGCTCTACCTTCTAGAGAAAAAAGGAAAAATCCTACAAGCAACATCATCATACCATACCTCCAACATATGTAGATGCATGTAGAAGTTGTCAATATAATATTCTTCATTAGTCTTCTTGTCTAGATCAAACTTTGATAACAACTTTTCTAAATCGAAGCAAAATGAGCAACAAGGTGGAGCTCATACCTCTATCTCATTTTTCCCTCATCCCTTTTTTTCTAATTGTATTTTGTAATGCATTGTCTATGTTTTCAAAACTAATTTTATTTTATGTTTCTTAATTGATCATCATTTCTTTTAATTATCCTTATTGCTTTTCAATGTCATCAAGGTGGAATTTAAGAAAAAAATTATTTCTTCCTTATAACTTTGTTTATCTTATTTCTCTCATCTACCATTTTTCTTTTCTTACTAACTCTAAGTACTTTTAATTTAATAATTTTTAGACAGAAACATGCATAATTGCATGAATCCTATAATATAAAACTTCATCACTCCCATAATATAAAACTTCAAAATCATATGGATTTTTGAAATGGAGAATTGTACAGATAATTTGGGATTAGTGCCATTTATAAGGGGATTAGAATTAACCAATATAACTATGGTTTGTGGTGTTTAATGGTGATTAGTATGAAGATGAAATGTATAATCATATAATGATAGTTTTATGATTAATGGTACTAATAATGCCATATTTATATTTAATAGATTAAAAAAAACTCCATATGCTAATTTGGCACAATTAGAATGTAGTTATAAAATAACTTGTGGCATTGCTTTAACAAATCTAGTGCACTAGGGACTTAGCGTAGTGACCACCCCACCATGCTTAAGTGGATTGTATATAGTCTAATAAATTTGACGTTATCCAACCCCATGATTAACTTTTATTCGTACACTGCAACACTAAAGGATATATCGCTATCTGTGACGAGGAGGCCAGCAAAAGCTTGGATGGTCCACATATGAATTACCACAATAACAATTAAGGTCTGTTTTTAAATCCTAATGCAGCATTCATTGGTGTATATATATGTATATATCCTTGGTCGACCATATATATACTGGTTGACCTTTCTTGAAATATTTTCTACTTCAGGGAAAGTCACTATGTTCAGTATCAATGACATTGGTGGTGGCCCACTCCTTGACAGGAAAGGTGTCTTGGTCCTTCATTTTCAACACAAAGAAGATAAGAGTGTTTCGGCACTTCATTTTCACTGCAGAGAAGATGATATATTATTTTTATTAGTTATTGCTTTTGGATTAAGTGTTTGCTCGTTCATAATGAGCACTTGATTTCGAAATGGTAAAGAAAATACTTTTGTCCATTACATGATGGGTAGATAACCTCATCTTCCTTGAAATCTAAGGATGGATAAAATTCTGAATGTACATTCATAAATTTGAATTAAATATGGTATTTATTTGTGCATTTAAATTTGTTCATGTGCAGATACATGACTAGTTACATAGAGAAGTGGGTTAAGAACAATATTACTTAAAATAAGAAATTTTATGTGAATCCTAGATTTTATCTAGGTAGTTACATAGAGAAGTGGATTAAAAGTAATAATAAAAATCTGTAATTTTATGTTGATGGTAGATTTTATATATGTAATATTTGAGTCAATAAAGATTTTAGAATATTTTGGAAATCTAATAGTAGTTACATAGAGAAGTGGATTAAAAGTAATAATAAAAATCTGTAATTTTATGTTGATGGTAGATTTTATATATGTAATATTTGAGTCAATAAAGATTTTAGAATATTTTGGAAATCTAATAGTTAGGAACAAAGTGAAACAATTGACTTTTTTTATACAATTTCTGGAATATTCTGAAATTTACAATGGACATAAGGATAGTCTCATGAAATGAAGCAAAATCAACTATTTAGCCCATCCCAATTTCTTTGCATCCAATGGGCATAGGCATGGAGTAAAGTCAATATGTAAAAAATCAACTATCATTTATATAACAAATTTAGATGATTATGAAGAGTGTAGATTATTGGGGTTAAAAGCAATATTATGAAAAACCAGTAATTTTATGTCGATTGTAGATTTTATGCATGCAATATTTGAGCCAATGTAGATTTCAAAATATTTTGGAAATCCAATAGTTAGAAAGAAACAAAGTGAAACAATTGACTTTGTTCATACAATTTGTGGAATATTTGATCATCTCCATTAATTTTTTACCAACTGCTGCCTACAGTTATGGAATTAAACTGCAGTCTTTCCTTAATTTCTGGAAATCAACTGCAGATAATTAATTTTCTTGTTGGGAGCTTCTGAAGTGGTCCATTACTCCATCTCGAGTTCTCTACCTTGATCTGTGGAACACCTGACACATAGCCATCAGAAGCTTGATGGAAGCTTGGCTATAAATTTATCTGTTTGGTCCCCAAGCTTGCATCTCAATTCCCTTTCAGTTTTTACACCATCTAGCTGAGAGAGCAAAGCTTGGAAGTGCCTTCAGACTTTCTGTGTTCTTTTCTTTTTGCTTGGATTGAAGCTTTTAGTCAAGAAAGCAATTTTTATGTCATCAGATTCAATTTTGAGCATGATTTACATTGGTATCAGAGCAAATTTTATCTCTGCCTTGGGACGCCTTTTGCCAATTTCTACTTTTCCTACATTTTCATTCTTTGATGATTGCACCGAGGTGCTCTACAATATTCTGAAATTTACAATAGACATGAGAATAGTCTCATGAAATGAAGCAAAATCAACTATTTAACCCATCCCAATTTCCTTGCATCCAATGGGCATAGGCATAGAGTAAAGTCAACAGTTAAAAAAACAACTATCATTTATATTGCAGATTTCAGGTATCCAATAAAACAAAGTGAAAATGTTGGAATCTGAAATTTACGAAGACTTAAAGATAGTCTCATGAAATGAAGCAAAATCAACTATTTAACCCATCCTAATTTCTTTGCATCCAATGGGCATCGGCATCGAGTAAAGTCAACATGTAAAAAAACAACTATCATTTATATTGCAGATTTAGGTCATTCAATGGAACAAAGTAAAAATGTTGGAATTTGAAATTGAACTTCTTCAAATTCGATTTCTACTAAGAATGCAATGATTTTGCTAAATAGTTCTTTTTTTAATTAAGTGATTTATACAATTTTTTTTTTTTTTTTTTAAGTTTGGTAGGACTGTATCTTTATCATGTGCATCTTCTCACCTTGATCCGGGGATAGCACAAGATTTGAACCCAAGATTTGAGGTTCTGGTAGACTTCATTTCCACTACAATTGCCAATTGAGCTATCCCAAGCTGACAAACACCCAAAACTGCTAAAAAAATGATCTGTACACAATAAGCTTCTAATACATATTTGAAAATGTGGGAGAAATAGACATTCAAAAGTTAATTTTTTGCAAATAGAACACAGTTGGGAATACTGCAAATCTATTCCAAACACCAAAACTCTAGAGCCCAGAGTTAATGGTGAGACTTGTTTTTATATTGCTTGTATCCTCTTATACTGCAAGTTTATAAGTGACACCTCCACAGATTTAAACACTGGTCAAACTACTGTAAATTACAGCCAAAACTCCAAAAACTAAAACTAATTTTAAATAATTGATTCGCCCAACATTTTTAATCCTTCAAAAATTTGCCATGGTGGCCACTCCTTCAAACCGTGGGAGGAATCAACCACGAGAAAACGCGTTAAGGAAGTGTGGGATTAAGACAACTCACGACATGCCCAACATGCCCAAAATCTTCCCATCGTAGCCACTCCTTTAAACCGTGGAAGGAATCAACCGTACTTAACCACGTGAAAACGCCGTAAGGAAGTGGGGGATTGAGACAACTCACGACATGGCAAACAAGAAACATGTAAGAGCCAAACGTTATAGTATCCACGACCTGCGCATGGAAGACACAACATATAAATTAATTTGCGAGTAAAATGGACGCTTCTCCAACCAGCAACTGTTGAAAGGAATTCTTTGTTTGCCAGTGACCAATAACATGGTTTCTTGCAAATGGACACAAGATTCCTGGCAACGCACGACCTCCAACTATCCTTCAGTCGCTGCGTACGACCTTGGAAGAAGTCTGAGCTGCGTATGATTGTCAGGAGGATGCTGCCGCTGAGTGGCTTCTAATATGGGTGGAAAAATGTTTATGTTTGTGGGAAAATTTATCATAAGTCATTTGTCAAACCAGCAATATGGACAATTATTTCTGGTTTGTTGACTTATCACTGTTATTCGATAAAAACTATACCATTTGGAATAACCAGGTGATCCCTAAGAGGGCAGGTTTTCACGCTTGCCAGATGCCTCTGGGTCTTGGGCCATTACCCTGTTTCCTTATGTCGAAAGAAGACAAGGTCTTAGCCAAACAGAAACAATTTTAGGAAAAACAGTTTTAGGAGAATACTCTTGCTCTTGCAAGATGACTCTGGGTCTTGGGCTCTTTCATCCTATAGTCAATAAATAATAAAAAAAAAACAAAATAATGGTGTATTTTTTGAAAGAAAAACACATAATAATTTTATTTAAGATATAAAATTACATCATAGACTTACATGACAGGCATGTATATTCCTATATGTAACCATCAAAAATTGGCCTATTCAAGGGGCTCTTACATATATTGACCTCCAAACAGACTGAAACAAAACTATGTACTAAATCACCAAATGACATAAGTATAAATGGATGGAAAAAGAAAGTCTCACAAAATAAGAAATCACCAAATGACATAAATATAAATGGATGGAAAGAGTAAAAGTCTCACAAAATGTTGATATAGTGAGCCCACAAAAGACTCTCAAATAATGGTGTATTTACAAATTATATCTTCAATGTCAAAATTAAACCAGTGTTGAACCATAAAGAATTGTTGTTATTCTCTGAATGTTAAGGTGAATGAATCTATGAATTGGAAACTCTTTATAATATTGCAACAACAAAATAATGGTGTACTAACAAAATAATGGTGTACTTAGATTTCTAAGTTCAAAATTAAATCAGTGTTTCACGACAAAAATTTCCTATTACTTTCTGAATCTTAAGGTGAATGAATCTATCAAATTTTGAGCATTAAAATTATTAATCATAATAGTTTATTTAAATTCAAATATCAAAGTATTTAAAATTTCATAAAAAAAACCTATTACAAATAGGTAAGATATTTACTCTGAAAACTTAAATAGAAAACCAACAGTCACTTGGAATTTGTTTGGATACTTAATGCACAGTTCTAGTTCTCTCAATTTTCACATGGGACACTCATTGCCAATCAAGTAACCCATCTTCCCTTGTGATGCTAGAGTTAATAGGAGAATTAATCATATGGGGCTGGAACACGAAAGTTAAATATCCCTCACATTTTAGCCTCTCCCAAGTCTAAGTGATTTGTCCTCTTTTGCTTTTGTTTTTTTAATTACCTTTGAAAAATAATATTTTATTCATTTATTTTTAAATATATTATTTTATTTTATTTTTTCTTATTTTTCACACATTTACTTTTTATTTATTTATTTTTCACATATTTATAT